>JAXCHB010000239.1:0-170000 GCA_036926305.1 Uropetala carovei
AAGAGAGAGAGAGGAGAGCGAGTCGGAGGGAGTTCCCCTTGTCGAAACGCAGATGAATATTGATAAGAGCCGTGAAAGGGGGGAAAAAGAGCTGTATATGGGGAAGATACGGAGAAGGCGCGGAGCACGGTGGGAAAGCGGAGCAAAAAGGCGGCTGGGATGCAGGAAGCCGTTTGCATCAGTAATTTCCCCTTTTTTTATATCGGCAAAAGGAAAAGGGAGGTGGTGGCGAAGGGCGTTGTAGAAAGAGAGAAGCCCCACAGTTCTCGATGTTTTGAGTCGCTGCATTGCGGCAAACAAAAACACATCGAAATGATTCCGGGAAATAAAAGGAGAAAAATTCGCTTCCCGTGGTTGAGGAAGGTAAATATAGAGATACGTTTAAAGTGCGTTTACGGCGCCTCCCGCCGCCGGGAGACGATTACTTTTTCGACGCGATAAGGTTGTCCGGGACTACGACTCCGAAAAAAAAAAACGCGCTCGAGATAAAGAAATGACTCAGATCCCAAAATTGGGGAAGGAGTATAAAAAGAAAATAACGTTTCCTTCTCTCGGCGGTTTCTGGTAGAAGATACTAAACGTAAGCTTTGACATCCCATCGACTCGAAAATATTATCGGACGTAAGCCTACGCTGGTTATGAAGATCGTTGGGTTTTTTTTTTTTTTTTAGGCGATCAAAGTTATTTTATCGACTTCTTTTTTACAGTTTCCGTTACGGTGCTGGGCCACTTGGGTGAGCCGTGGAGAATAAACATATCCACTCCGGATATAATGCTAAAATGCCACCATTCCCCCAGTGATTACAAAGAGGAAAAGAAGTTAAATATTTTTAACATGATACCCGTTCCTTTTATATAAAATCAATAGGTTTTCGATCTATTAAAAAGCCTACAAAGTTTCCTTATTCAAAATTTGAATTACTTATAGGGAACGCAATTATCTAAAGAATATTTCCTCGTGAAAGAGACAATAGGCCCCATAAAGCCGCAGATTTGCGAAAGTGCACCCTCAAAAAACTTTAATTCACAATTTAGAAAATGAAATGTACACAACTTAATACAAAATTTCACTGTATAACAATAGAAATAAATCGGCCGGAGTTTTAACACGTTAATTCATTATAAATAAATATATATATATATATATGTATAATTTTTTTGTGTTCATTACATTTCTACATATACCATACTTGTTTTTTTGTATTTCTCCTGCCATTAAAAAAAATAAAATTATCCAGACTAAATTTTCAGAGCATATTGGATTACTTGGTATCAAGTAACCACGGCTACCATTTTTAAAAAATATTTACCAGTTTCTCAAAAAGCTCTCAAAAAAACGCAACAACCGCGAGGTGACGATAAATCCAATCCATCCACCGCGCGTGTTAAAAATAAATCAACCTCCACAAAGAAGACTCCGGTTCTTTTTTTTTTTTTTTAAGTTAAAACTCGCCAAGAGATACGTTTCAATTAGAATCAAACAAACGTCATACGTGAGAAAACTGGAAGGTCACAATGATTTTCCTAGAGGCTACAAATATCCCCGCAAAAGCACTCCGTCTTCCCTTTCCCTCTCTCCTTAAAACCTCCCGCGAAGAAAGGAGAAGAATCCCTTTCCCTCTTCTCCTTCCATAAAACATTTACTTCCTTCTGTAAGAAACCCCATTCTATCTCCGTTGCCTCAACAAATCCTCTTCTTCCCATCCCCCACACCCACCCTGAAATATAAAAACGAATTGCTTAATTACCTATTCATTCTCCCTTTTCCCATTGTATTCCTTCAACCCTTAACATAAACCCATATACCATGTGTATATATATATATGTATATGTGTGTGTGTATACATACATATACATATATATATATATATTTATATATATATTTGTTGCCTACACTCGAGAGCTATCACTCTTTCCCTGAGGCTGTTACTGTCTACCTATCTTCCTCTACCCCTCCTCCTCCTTCCGATTCTCCCTACCTCAAAAGAAAAGCACTCCCTCTTCAGCCTTAAACGTAACACTTTCCCTCACATTTCCTTGATGTTAATCGCATACTAGACTAGACGTTTATGTATATTTATATGTGCATATATATTAGCTTACATATGTTATTTCCTGTAAATGTCTTTTTTTCTTTTTTTGTATATTGTCAATTCGTTTTTATTTATTGTTTTTTTATGTTTCATTGTTTTATAAAAGGCTTTGTATTGTGTAACGTGTTTTAAATGTGTACGTGTGTGTATGACTATGTATCCAATTATGTATACTCATTTCATTATAACTATTAACTTATCTCTATGTTCTCATGTATGACTGTCTATATGTGTAACTTATGTTTAGTTCTCTAAATGTGTAAATAATACTATCTGTAGGTTCTGCAGGGGGTTTTTCCTAAGGTTTACTATATGCTATAGCCTGTTTTTTAATCATTCATGTATTTTTATTGCATTTCTTTTATTTAAAGTTTTCGTATGTTTTTAATTTTTTTGTAACTGATAATGGGTTAGATGCTGGAAGAGACCGTATAGCCTCAATCTCGCCCAAAAAATAAAGCCGATTACTTACTTACTTACATCCTTTTTCTTTCTCTCAACTCATTCTCTCGCACACCATTTCTCCGTCAAATCCTTTTACACCGCTCCAGCCAAAAACCACACCCTCTTTTTTTATAGCAAAAATACCGCTAACAACGTGGAGGGTTTTAGGTGAGTAGTTTTTTCCTCCTGTAACTTTTTTCGACCAAATTTACAGTAGTTCGCAAGAAAGGACGAGCCATTAAATTTCTTTAGCCATTTTCTTGCCATGTCGCGGTTTTCCGCTGCATTTTTATGTTGCAACGTTGAATTTTGATATTTTAAGAGCCTGAATTGTTTATTTCTGATACCTACAAAACGGCTGTAGAAAAATCATAATATCTCAAACATTTTACTTGCGATGAAATTATCGCTTTTAAGTAAAAGATATCAGAATACCCTACGAGTCAAGGCGTTAAATAAGGACTATTCGAAATTTTTCCTTTCTACTGTTATTTCTCTCAAAACATCATCCGTTACAGTTAAGAAAAACATAGTATTGCATTATCTTTATTTCGAGGATGCAATACTTAGGTATGATCGCAGATTTACGGTAAATTAATGCAGTTTTTCAAATTCACTTGAATTAAGTTCGCTTCAACACAATCACTCTTGAGGAGCATAAAAACAGCAGCAGAAAAAAAAGTTAACGATGCAATTTATACAGATAATTTAAATCGCATATTTTTACATAAATTTAGATGGGCTAAAAATTATGCATATTAGGTTGCTGGAGCATTCCATTGGTTAAAGGACCTTGATAATTGTCTTTAGAAGAAGATATTTAAATTTCTCCATCGCGGAATCCTTTGCAGAGAATAAGGATCTAAATTTCTAGAATTACCATTCAACCGATTGAATCGTCTTGAGATATTTGCTCAAAGGATGACATTCTCAGAAAGTCAAAAGTTTTACAAGAGTAACAGACAGACAGACAAACGACTTTATTAAGAGCGAAATTGAGTCTATATAGTCTCTTCTTGCGTTTAACCCTTTGGCCACGTATGACATAAAGACGTTATTTATACATTGATATATATTATTTTCGTCACACATTTGATTAGTAGAAAATAAAGAATTACCACAGAGCACAGCGAACGGAATGAGATGCAATTTAGAGATCGAACGACGCGCACGAGACGAATAAAAATAGATACAAAAAAAAACAACTCCGCAAAGCGTTTTCCATCCCCGAACATTCACCGCACCCCCGTTCGTATCGGAGTAAGGAATCGAAGAACGTCGCGCGTTAAAAATATTTCTAAAAAAAACCGTCCCCCAGCGACTTTCACCCGCCAAGAAAAAAAAAGACCCGATTTAAAAAAATAAATAACGAGAACGAACTACTGGCTTCCGCCGTGAATACACGCACGATCGACGACACGTCCAATCTCTTCTTTATGCACGACGAGAGAGGGAAAAAAATTCCTTACGCGGGATCCCCCAGAACCACCCATTCTTCATCCCTTCCCCCTCTCGTCTCTCTAAAAAAAATAAAAATAAGAATTTTTCGAACCCTCCGGAATAAAACGCTTTCTTTCTCTACTCCTATTTCCTGGTCATGGTGTCACATCCTTCTCTCGCTCGCACGTTTCCGAGGGCCTGGGATGGTTCTCGAACACGGGGTCCCTCAGGTGGGGAGAGAGAGAGAGAGAGGGGGGGGCTGGGCAATCCATTTCCCTCCTCGCCCATCCATCATCGTGCTCCCTCGCTCGAATTTAAAAGGGAAACTAACACCGCCCTCTTCAGTTTTCTTCTTCCGCAGGAGCATTTTTTTTCTACCTCCCTTTTATGCGCGTTTCGCTTCCTGCGTGAGCGCCTATTAGCGTCGGTCTGTCCGTCCGTCCGTCCGTCCGCATGTTCGTTCTCGGCTTATACCTAACGGATTTTCATGAAATTTGATTTTATTACCATCAAATATAATAAGAAAATCGCAAAAATGAATCACGTACGTCAATCGGGGATACCACTTTACTGGTGACAAAAAAATAAATTATCCTCATATCTCGTAAAGTATTGTTCAAATCAAAATATTTTCAAATAAAACTTGCAGAACTAGTAACGTAGAGTATTTCTTTTCCTATAAATTTTTATCGTAGGAGTAGCCGTTATCGGGAAAATCAAACAAGAATGTCTTAATTCGAGTTGAACTTGAAAATTTCTCGTATGGTTACTTCTACATTGCTGCTAACAAAAACTATCTCACAAACAAGAAGCATTTAATTTCCTTACGTGTGCAAGAAATATTTTTAAATAGGAGAAGAAAATGGGTTATTTACGACGAAGAAAAGAACTTTAAAACGTCATTTTCCTTACTTGTTTTTATTTCTAGCAATCTTCCTGTCTATAAGCAATCCTTACACTTATTTTTTCCTCTCCTCTCCACGTTCAAAAAAAATCCACCATTTTCTTCCCCGTTCCCTATACACGTCAAAAAAATACAACTTGCGTCCCTCACTCTCACCCCCAACCCAGGACTAAAATCCCTCTTTCCTATTTTCGCCGCATCTATCCATTTCCAACACACGGCTTTCTCTCTCTCTCTTTATTTCTTTCATATCCCCTCTCGTTCCCTATCTCGTTCTCTCTCTCTCTGTATCTCCCTCCATTTTTTTTCGTACCTCCGAACCAAGCTACCTCCCTCGTGGCATGAGTTCTCTCCCACCGTCTTCCTCTTCTCCACCCACTTTCCACCTACGACGCCAGAGTTCTGCGTTTTTCCATTTCCTACTCTCCCAACACTTCTGGTTTTTTTTCAAGCCCCAAACATTTCCTTCTCCCTCTCTCTCTCTTTTCTTTCTCTTTCTCTTTCACCCGAAACGAGCGAAACTCTCCCTCTCTCCCCCCTCTCTCTGCCACTCTCTCTCTCCCTCTCTCTCCCTCTCTTTCTCCTTCTCTCTCCCTCTCTCTCTCCCTCCCTCTCTCTCTCCTTCTCTCTCTCCCATTCTCTCTCCCTCCCGCCTCTCTCTCCCTCCCTCTCTTTCTCCTTCTCTCTCTCCCTCTATCTCTCTCCCTCCCCCCTCTCTCTCTCCCTCCCTCTCTCCTCTCTCTGTCACTCTCTCTCTCTCTCTCTACCCCTCTCTATCCATCTCTCTCTCTCCCTCTCTCTCTCCCCCTCCCTCTGTCTCTCCCCCTCTCTCTCTTTCTCTCTCCTGGCTTGTCTCTTCCACTCGTCCCAAACTTATTTTTTCTCTCCATCTCTCCCGATGACTCGCACTCTCTTCCTCACTGCTATCCCCTCTCTTTCCTTCTCTCTTTACTTCTTATCTATTTTACGCTCGATTTATTCATCTTCATCCATTCGGCGCACTTCTTACGTACAATTTCATGTTTTTTTTTGTTTTAAAATCTGCTGCGTTAAGCTCCATCTTTAAATATCTCGTTAGTAAACCTCCCGTAATGTAAATTCTTGATATGATTATAATTACCGTAGAACTGTCGTGCTGTACCTACCTCAAGGGTTTCATACTCAAATTGCAGGATGGGAAAATATGTAACTTCGAGATATATGTGATATTTTTTAAATAGATGACGGTTCGAGTAGCTTGCATTTATATTGATCACCACTTTCACTAAATAATGAGATACATTCATGCGATTATACGACTACTGACTGTTCAGTTAAAAACTTGAATTATATGACTACAAAATTCGCAAAAAAACGCAGAATACTATCTTATGTCCATTGAATTTAGTGTGACTATGAATCCCAATATATTTTATTGATCAATTCCTCAGCAGACTTGCTCTTATTTCCATCTCACAGTCATATGTCATATACTCGTCCATTTCGAACATGAAGTTTCTCGTTTTCCGTCTTTCGCCCGCTTTTTTTATTCATTCCTTCCTTCACTTTTTTATTCACCTCTCTCGTCTCCACTTTCCGCCTCTTACACACATGCAATATACCAATCCTGAACCTTGCTTTCCTCTTCCTTTCTCTCTCTCCCTCTCGTTCTCCATCCATTTCCCTCCCTCTGTTCTGTTTTACTTTGCACCTCTTTGACGAGTCCCATTACCCCTTTTATGTTTTGCAGGTCCTCGACTCTCTTTGTCTTTCGATATACAACCCCACACCACTTTCCGGTACGCTATATACCTTTGATAACGGCTACGGCCTAGGTTAAAAACGCAGAGCTTTCCTAGCCGTATCTATTCTCCTACTATTAAAAAAAAAAAAAACCTCACGGCTAGCGACGCTTGCCTCAGCGAGCTTTCTCTAAAGCTACGACGTAGATTTAAGGGTGTCATTCCCTTTTCACTAGGTGTAGTATAGACGGTGCACACCGGTCAACGTGTGCTTCCGCCTGTGTACATATGCATCGACCTGAGTTGTGCACCGCGAAGGTTTTCGTGGAGGCTTGTCACGGAAGTTGGAAATGACGCGCCGACGTCGAGACGTGCATTCATCTAGCTCACGCCACATTAATAACGCGTCGATAAATTTTTTAAAAAAATTATACGTCCGCATCCTTCGTTGCTTTAACCACATATGAAACAAACCGATCCGGAGAAATTTTTTCCGCTTTCTCTTCCACTGTGCAAGAAACGGAGGGGATAAAAACATGGAACATTAAAGAGAGCGTCCTTGAATCCCAATTGAAGATTTTCTTTCTTTCCTAAAGTACCGGTCGTCAGATTTCACTCGAAGGAATGAAGTGGTAATGAAGCCAATCATTTTTCTTGCGTTCAAATTTCTAGTCAGGCGAGTGAGGCGATAAATTCGTCGAAGTTTTGAGAATTTGGCAGAAAAATAAGGTAAAATAATTCTGTTTACGGAATGGAGTATTATATTTAAGAGATTTCGAATGGAATCAACTTTCACGTTGAGTAATTCTAAATTCAATTCCTCTTCTATTTATAACAAGAATAATTTTGTGACCAAAGATTTAGCGAAATGATGCAAATACCATAATGGATTGAAATGAAAGGTTTTCGATAATATTGGTAAGGTAGTACCTAAGAGTTTTCTCGCAAAGAAAGAGAAAGGGACAGTAAGTACATTCAATAAACACATATTTAGCGGAGAAAGAATGGCGACTACATTTGATGGTATCACATATATAACTGTACTTTTCAAGAGTTCAACGTTAAATACTAAAATCAAAAAATAACAACGGTAGCAAAAACAATTGATTCCGATGTGAACTGATTCTGACGTCATTTGGAGAGCTTACTAAATAGACCACAAAATGCGTAGTAAAGAACGTAGAAACCTGTAATGAAATATTCCGAAGAAACGTAAAAAAAAACGCCTTTTACACACCGACATTAAATTCTTTTAGGGGCCGCACGTTTACTTCATACTTTCCGATCCGAAATAAGTAAAACTACTCTTGAATAAAGTTACCATAAAACACGTCTTCAGACGCTCATGAAACTTTTATATTCCTAGGATTCCACTTCCATTGCTGCAGAGGGACCCTAGTAACCAGTTAAAATAAATGATTAAAATGACGACGGAGAGGAATATGCAGTATCTGAAAAAAGAAAGTGGAGAAAAGAAAAAAGGGGAAAAATAGTACTAGATATGGGCGTGGCTCGATATAGAGTCCCGATGATTGGCCGAACGGGAAAAGGTGTCCCTCAAGGCACCTGCAGAGGGCCGCTGTGGATTTTGACTAGCGCACTTTCAAGGGGTCACAGCGTTGGTGGCAGTAAATGGAAGAACGGGATAAAAAAAGGAGGGGGAAGAAGGGAAGATTAAACGTCTAGGACCAGAAAGGATAGGACGTAAAAAAAGAGGGATGAGAGATGAATTCGGAGAATGAGGAGCGACTGTTTCCCCTTCATGTTTATGGAACAGTAGTGGAGTGACTCCATCACGCCCTGCTACCTTGTCCTATAGGACGAGGCTGTGAAAAAACGTGGGTCCGTAAGCGCCCGTTCGACTTTCCTACCACCTAAATTCTCCCTTGTTATTCTGGACCATTTCAATTCCGGTGAAACTGGAAGAGACCTCCCGGGAAAAAAATTTTATTTTCCCGCAGACGCCATCTTTTATTCTTTGGCGACAAACTCGGCTCAATATGTAGGCCCACTCGGTGTCTAGATGGATAGAAAGTACGCCGTTTGAATTTCAGAATTCTAAAAAAATACACATTTGGGCTTACTACGCTAAATGGAACTAGCGGCGGCAAAAAAATACCGGAAAGGGAGATATTGCAAAATGTCGGCCGTCCCGCGAATGTAAACGAATTCCGTATTGTTGAACAAATACGAAAAGTAGGAAAAATGAATTTAACTCGGAAGATTAAATTAATTTTAGTTGAAGATAACGCCAAATTCGGTTGTAATAAGTATACAGGTGATCCCCGCTTAACGCGCCCCCGGCCAACGCGGATTCGTTATAACGCGGATTTTATTTCAAATTAATTCTTTTTAAATATAGATATCTTATGCACAGAGTGACCGCAGTATAATATCTTATGATTTTTTTAAATTTCGCACTAATCAAATTTCATAAAGTATCCTAAATATTGTGATATTTCAGCAGTGTTGCATAATATTGCATCGTCTTGTCGCCAATTTCACTCTTTTCCCTGTAAATTTCACGGGTATAACATAAAAAATATATCTCCTAAGGCGGAAAACGTTTCAAAAACTGCAATAGAAATGATTCATGCTTCATGTTTCTTTGGCATCATTGGATCGTAAAGAATGTTTTTGATGATTTATATTTTTCAAATCTATAATTTTCGACAATTACTTTATTACAATGTTAATTTACCGTATTAACATGTCATTATAAATAATAATAAAACAATAACGCTACACATAAAAAAATTATATAATTTTTATCTACATATGATAAAACGTGGTACGCGCGGAGGGATCTTAATGTTTGAATGCATAAAATGTATAATAATATATAATCAGTGATGAGCTGGAAAAAAAAATTACGGGCCGGTTCTCTAAAAAAAAAGAAAGGTAAGGAAATTTGGAGAAGGACGATAGGGGAGGCCTATATGCCAGGGGCACCATATCGCTCTAGTTCAGTAATACCGTTCCGCTAGTTTAACAAGTGTTCCGTTCGTAATATATTCCATTTTATACACTGTCGGTAATTGCCTATAAGATAGGGCAAAATGTATCAATAAATATAAAATATCAATAAATTTCCATATTTTCTAAAAAATTAACAACCGGCTTGCAAATTCTGAGAAAAATTAACAACAGGCTTACGCGAGCCGGCGGGAGCCGGCTTCAGGTCATCACTGTATATAATGATATATAAATTGCAGAAAACCCAACGCGCACTACTATGGGTTTGATCTATAAGTGGAGCTGCAAGAACATCGTCGATCAGTGCATGACTTTGTTGGAAGAGCATAGTGACTTCACACGAGCGAGTGCCGTGAAGCGGGACTGCGACAGACTATTTGAATGCTACCGACAAGTTTTACGTAATAAGCGAAAAAAAGCTAAGCAGTCGCCCCTGGACTCTTTTTAAAATAAAACTTCGTAGGTGTTCTGAGAAATATTTTGAAATTATGTACGTTTACCGCTAAAAAGCTTTTTTGTCTTACAGTTTACTAAGTAATTTTATAGTTTGTTTAATAAATTACGTTCTAAAAGTCCGGTAGAAATATGTTTTACATTGAATGTGGGTCCAAAAATACCAGTTGGGAAGTTATTTCCCTCTGGGCACCTAAAGGTTATGGTGTCCCGGCGAACACGGATTTTTGCTTAACGCGAAGACCTCAGGAATGCATCCTCCGCGTTAAGCGGGGCTCACCTGTGTGTGTGTGTGTGTATATATATAAGGAAATTAACTGTTAAAATTTAGCAGTAAAAAACGGCATAAAAATATTCGATCCCCTCCATCAAAGACTAAAAGGCAAGATCACACAATTTCGATTGCATACCCGAGTAATTCATTGAATATACACTGGAAAAAAAGAATTTAATTTACATAAATTCATCTCAAATATTTCTTTATAAATTATATATAATTTTCATAAATTTCGATTCCATCGTTTTTTCTAATAAAAAGTCTCTACTTTAAATGCAAATAGATCTTTAAAGTAAAAAAAACGTTCAGAATTTATTTCTCGGCATCGCGAAATCCTGAAAAACAATAATTGCAAATCGGTACACAACGAGCGAAAATATCTCGAAGCTCCTCCTTTCACAAAAAAAATAGTCATTCAGAGTTTTCTTAACTTCACGCATGAAAAGCACCCCATCCGGCGTGGAAAAATAATCCTTTTTTTTTTAAATTTATTTCGTGAAAGGATCCGAACGAACCATAAGAGTCCGTCTCTCTCCCTCTATCTAGGTGGAGTTTTTTTTTTAAGGTCTGCGCGGGGCACATAAAAATCTCTCTCCTCCGTCCGGGAAGGTCAATCTCCCCGCATTTACTTTTCTTTCATCTTCCGCTTAGGGTTTCCGAACAAGGCCTCGCTCCGACCGAGATGACACACTGTGTGGCGTAGGACAGAATGAAGGACCAATGAGGCTTCCTTTCCTGTCCACCTCTCTCTCTCTCACTCGCTATCCCTTCCTCTTACCGAAGACCGTCGAAGGGGTGTGTGTGTCTGTGTGTGCTTCAGCGTCTACGTATGTACGTGTGTGTGTGCTCGCTCACGGAGGTTTTCAGAGGCGGCGAGGATTGGTCGGGACGAGAGGATAGGAACGGGTGCAAAAGGTCGATTTTGACCGTCGAGAAAGCAGGAGGATGAGGTGGGGTGGTGTAGAAGAGGGTAGACGTGGGGATGGGAAAAGGGTGAGTGCCAGTTAGGTTGATATGGAGAGAGGAGGAGATGGAGTAGAAACTGGAGTCGAGTAGAAAGCATAAAGAGAGAGATGGCAGGAGAGAGATGGAAGGAGAGAGCTCTCTGGTAGAGAGGGTGAAAAGGTTAAAGGAAATGAAGGAAGGAGAAAAGGAAAGAGAGGTGAAAGAGAAGAGAAGGTAGGGAGGGACGAATTTTAAGTAGAATTTAGGGAGATAAAGTTAAGTGCAGGAGGGGTTTAAGGTGAGAAGAGATGTTTGTGAGAGAGAGAGGGTTAAAATGAAGGAGGGAGAGGATAAAGGAGGGATAGTGAAAGAGGGAAACGGACGAATGGAGGAGACAGAGAGAGAGGCAGACGGATACTGAGAATATCAAGTAGTTTCTTACGTTTGACTATTAACCTCTCCGTCTATATAGTACGCCGATAAGTTTAAGTTAATACCCACGAATGCCAGGTCCAATTCCTATAATCTACCAGTAAATTATGAGTAGCAGCTACCCCTGTTCTAGGATTAAAAAAACGCACGGACTGTCCAAACGTCGATCAATCTCTGCAGTACTCATCTCGGTTATCAAATAACTGTTTACGCGTTTTCTTACAAGCACGAAAAATTACTATAGGTCTAATATCTCTCCCTTATGCCACAAATTTTCGTTTTCACGCTATACCGCCACTTCGTGAAACGTTTCATTCGTTCGCTTGTACTAATAAAAAAATTTTCAAGCCATTTGACGAAAATTAAATACGAATTCCGTGTTACCGCATAAAATTATTTGAATTATATTGCAGTTTCAAAAAAAATAAACTTTTAGTTTTATTTCCTAACGAGGTTTAAGTCACTCGACCTGTTAGGCAAAGATTTTGGACGCGTCTACGTAGTTAAGGGTTAAGGAAGGGAAGGATGGAGAAAGGGAAGAAAAGGGTTGAATGGGAAAAGAGAGGGTAAGAAAGTGGGACTGAGACAGAAATGAAAATACTACGCGAACCCTTCTGGAGTGGAAAGTGGAATATAGTACACTGCCCGTCTCTGACCCTCACGTATACAAAATAAATAGATTTTGATAAATAATTCATTTTTACGGAAACAAGAGTTGTTTTACCATTCATTAAAGCATAATATAACACGTTTCCTGAAAACACCGCTCTTGACGAGTAAATAATTGCACACCGGTACAGACAAAAATAACACACTTCCTTCAATGCAAGCCCTTCTCAAAAGACCTATGCTGCCCCTCGATAACGAATTCCACATAAATGTGGCATTGATGCATAATCGCTTTTGATATGCCTAGAAAATAGTAATAAAACGGTTAAAAAGTAGAGAAATGTTACGAAGTGAGAGATGGAATGGAGAGAGAGATAGGGATAAGATAGGGCGGGAGATAATAAGGGAGAGAGATATAGAATTATATGAGAGAAGATATTAAAAAACTTTTTTCATATTTGGGGTACAGATATTTAAATTATTATGAATAGCATTATAAGGCAAAATTATTATTTCCTATCGTAAAAGAATACAGTCGTCCTTATTGCCGTAAATTATATTTTGAATATATTTACAGAATTAACCGCTACATGGTGGTGGCGCTGTATACTGGTATTAAGAAAAAGCAAAATATCTCCGAAATGGATGGTTCTACGAAAATTTGTTTCAAACAAAACTTGGAAGAAACATTATTCTCTACAACTTTGGTCCTTACGAGTATGACTAATAACGACGTTTTTAAGGAGATATTTGACGGAAACCGAAAAAACCGATTATTTATAAATAATTCATAAACAATACCTGCTATGGAAAATTGTTTGAAATAAAAGACGTAGAAAATTATATTTTATATGTTTTCTGTAATGATCAATGCATACAATAATGACGTGTTTTCGGAGAAATATCGGAAAAACCGATTCGGGTTTCGAATAAACCTCGACTTCCGGTTAACCGGTATTGTCCAAAAACTAATCAGTTCTTTGTGCTCAGGTTAAAGTGTTAGATATTAAGTTTGGTAACGATATGGCACGTACTTTTTGAGTTAGAGCGCCCACAATCACATACATCCATCCATCCACACATCCATAATTCCGAAAATAGTCTAAACGTGTTCTAGGGACCTCAAAACCTGTATTTCCGTTGAAATCTCGAAGTCGATTTTTTTCGTGATCACCATATGGAGAAAGTAAAAAGATAGGGAAAGGACAGAATAGGGACTGGTGGTGTAAAAGAGATGAGAGGGTGGGAATGAGAGTTCTGGAACGATAAGGGTGTAAAAAAAAGAGAATGGCGGAGAGAGAGAGAATTTGGGGAATGTAGTTGGTTGAAGTGAAAGGGCATTCCAAGGCAAAGTTTCCCTTTCTGAGAGAGGTGCGGAGGGAGGAAGGGAGTCCAAGATGCAAGATCCACTACGGGCCCAAGATGTCGTTGGGCGGAACGACAAAAACGGCAGGGTGGGATTGCTATTAGAAGAGAGCAGGATCAGGATATATCTGTAATACATGTTGATCATTCTGACATAAAATACACTAGTATCAGATGAGCTAAAAACTTTAAATTTGGCATGGAGAGAGGTTTTTGGCCACAACCGAAGGAATTGAAATTCCAACATTAATTAATACTATTAGTTAATTAATTATTGCCCCATAAGAAAAGTACGTAAATCGGTGTAGAGGTTTATATATTTGTATTTGAAAATTATTTCCCACCAAATTTCGAAACGGGAACTAAACATCGGAAAGATTAGAAATTTTAGTTTCATATTTTTGAAGACGGAATTCAAATCCGTGCAGAATTACCGTAAATACACCGGTTTTATTCGAATTTCGGTGAGAAAAGAAGGATTCGATTTTTATGGCACTCGAGAAGGCCAAAGAAGAGCTTGAGGACGATGAGAAAAAAGCAGGCAATAAGAAAAACGGATTGAATTTTGTCGGCAGCGGGATGAAAGGAGGGATTTCGAGCTTTTGGAGAGGGCAAAGAAGTGAGTACGTAAGACGTCGGTGGATATAAGATTGGAGTATTAAAAAAAGTAAAAGGGGGAGGGAAAGAAGGAAAGAAATAGAGAGGGAAAGTTATACGAACAAAGAGGGAGAATCTAAAAATAATGTAGTGCCAAATTCCGTTTCCGTTTCCTAAATCATAACTTTTAATAAGGATCCTCAAATTTGTTGTAAGGTGGAGCATCTCTTACTTCTTTAAATGCTTCTATTACATACAGAAAAGATACACGTAATCCTAATAAAGACTACAGATGAGAGGTTCTTAATTAAAACTTGGTTTTTTAACGTAAACCATGTTGTAAGGGGATACCTGGTGAAACTCCATCACAGATTTGATAGTATAAAAATCAAAGATTTTTATAAGATAAAACTTTCCTCTGGATGGCGATAATAAATTAGCAGTGCAGTAATTCTAAAAAAAAATTCCATGCACAAATCTGATATTTTTAAAATATTACATTTTAAATTCGTTTTATTCAAATGACGCACTTCATTTTCCAACAGAATATCGTGTCTGAAGACGTTTGTACCTTGTGAGCATTGCTTCACGAGTTGTTTTCAGCCCCTGCGCTCGTCCGGAACACATTAATAACGATTAGATAGAGAAGACATAAAAAAGCGCTACGTGCTTTGCGTAAGAACCACAAGTCCGGAAGATACAACGTATGATATTCTGCCACTATGAAATGAATTTAAGAAATGAATGTAAAAAAATAAATCGCCGGTTTCTAGTGAATATTTATCTTGAAAGGTACAGAGGACTCGAGCTTTATAAGGCAGCTGTATTGTCCGGTAGATATGGAGATTAAAGACGTCTCTGTCGTCATTCAAAGAAACTTTTTCAAAAGAATCGAAAGAGGAAACTCAATTCGCACGAGTAGTTTCCAAATGGAGGAAAAGATGGCTCGCTTTGTTGTAATGGGTAGTCGTCTCCGGGCGCTACCGCGCCCTTCGCCTCGCCCGGAACCAAAGAAACCCTCCACGTTGTCCGGAGATTGGGTTTGTAAATGTCGAGACCGGCCAATCAGTTTCTGTTAATGTTGTTTTTAAAATAAAATATCGTAAATCCAACAATACGTCAAAATATCCTTTCAATGTTATATCCTCTCAAACAATCATAACAATACATGTTCATTTTTTAAGGTAACCCCGTTAACAGGAAAGTACCCAAAATCCAAATAACAACGATTCTAATCGTCCTGAATGTTTTAATTGAATAAATGCGAATTCATCGCACGATATCGCCACGTCAGAGAATACAAGTATAATACTACAGCCATTTAACCGAAAGGATAAGCATTTGAAATACTCATAACAGGTTTTGTGTCTATTGTAGATACATGAGACAAATATTTTGTTCCATTTTTCCATCTTTAAATACTCCTTATTGTAATTTCTCAAACATAAGACTATCTAGGAAATTATCTAGTGAATTAAGTAACGCATCTTTCATAACAAATTTATTTCACGATTATGACAAACAGATGAAACTAGAATCGACCAGAAAAAAAAATTACATCCTCAAGGGATACTTGCAATAAAAATGGATGCTCCAAAGAGTTCCATGCAATATGACCTGACCCTGACAATACAATACAAAATATACGAAACCAAATTCGACGCTAAAATATATTTGAAAAAAATACATAGCCTGCTGTATAATTTCCAGATAAACGCGACATCGTATCCTCGTTTTATCTCCGTCCACTTCGACATAGCCTCAAAAAATAGTCTTGAGAATCCAAAAACACAAATTTCGCAAAGCTTATCTGGATTCAATTGAATCATTCACGACATCTGAGTACACGGAAACTTAAATGGCTCGGAATAAATACTTTTCAAGCGAGTAACAATAGGACCCGACGCGGAATGTACGGCAAATCCTCGAAGAAGAAGAAGAAAAAAGTTAAAACAAAATTTCTATTACCGAGAGAGAATTTAACGGGAATTCTTTTTTTAAGAGCCTTTCTTTACGACCCCGAGTAGAGACGCGGTATTTTATTCGCTTCGAAAAGCATCTCTCTCTTTACTCTTCACACACACACACAGTGCGGTGCAGTTAAGACATTTCTTTACGACCCGTATAAGGTATATAAGATGACCGGAATGGACGGAAAGCTGAAAGAGCGAGAAAGAGAGAAAATGCGGAAATTTCCTAGGAGATGGAATTTTAAAAGAGGCCGAGATATTGCCACCTATAGTAGGTGAGAGATGGGGAGAAATAGAGCGAAAAATTCAGAGAGGTGGCGGGAGGTAAAAGTGAATTGGAACGGATAGGCCAACTTCCAGAGAGAGAGAGAAAGAAAAGAGAGGCAAAAAGGTAAATACGAGCGGAATCGCAAATAAAAAGGAGGAAGAGTTTTCTATAAAAAAAATAGACGTGGATGGTGTACGGCAAGTGACAGCTGAAAAGGGGTCAAACGTTGATTCAGATCACACACTTCTAATAGTCGACGTAACTACAAAGCTTAAACAACTAAGGAAAACGAGAGAAAAAGACAAGACTTGGGACCTGGAAAACCTGAAAGAAAAGAACGATGCACTCAGCACGAAGTTGGAAGACCGCCTTAGAAATTTGGAAAACAAACCGAAAACCGTGGATACAGAATGGGAGGAAATTAAAGCCAGTATCGAAGATACCTTGAATAAAGAGATTGGAAAACAAGAGAAGAAAATCAGAAAACCATGGATCACTAAGGAAATGCTGGATAAAATGGACGAGAGAAGAAAATTAACAGTAACGAAGGTATATCCAACTGTAGACGCATAAACAATGAGTTGATAAGGGTAACAGATAAAGCTAGAGAAAATTGGATAAAAGGAAAATGTGAGGAAATATAACAGACGGAGAAGTTAGGACGGTACGATATGATACACGTTAGGGCAATGGAATTAGAAGATAAGAAGTCTAATGGAAATCCTTGTAAAGGAATTACGAATACGGATGGGAAAACTGTCGCAGGACTAAAGGATGTAGCACTGGTATGGGAGGAATACAATAAGGAACCACAAGCAGGCAGGATCGGCACAAATAGAACTGGAAGAAGAGGATAACATAGAAGAAGATAACATGAGAACAAGATTTATTGAAAGCGAATTAGAAAAAGCGATACTGGAACTGAAGAAAGGTAAAGCTACAGGCAGCGATGGAATACCGGCAGAGGTAATCATGGGATCGGAACGACTAAAACTGATTACGAAATTAATTAACAAGATTTACGACTCGGGAGAGTGGCCTCAGGATTTTCTAGAAGTAACCATGATCCCTCTAAAGAAAAAGCCAAAGGCAATGTAGTGTAAAGACTACAGGACGATAAGCCTACTGTCACACATTTCGAAGATCATCACGAGGAATCTTAATAAAAGGCCAGAGAAAAAGGTCGAAGAAATGCTAGGGGAAGATCAATTCGGCTTCAGAAATGGACGAGGAACCAGAGATGCTATCGGTGTAGTGAGAATCATATCGGAAAGGGCAAGATTTACGCGTATGTTTCGTCGACTGGCAGAAGGCCTTTGATAGAGTAAATTGGGTAATGTTGATGAGGACATTAAAGAATAATAGGTGTAGACTGGAAAGGCCGGAGACTGATCAGGAACCTATAGGTGAATCAAGCTGTAAAGATCAGGTTGGAGAATTCGGGCACCAGCGGTGTAAATATCGGTACAGTAAGACAGGGCTGTTTCCTATCGCCGATCCTATTCAATATATGTACAGAGTGGCTAATGCATCGCGCGGGATAAAAACAGAGCAGGGATAACCCACCGTGAAAAATAAAGGGACGAGAAAAGCGAATCTAAAAAGAAAAAATACCCTACACCGTGGAGGGTGTGCGATACGGACCCCGAATAAAGAAGGAAATACCACGAATAATCGAACGGCGAAGGACGTTGCAGGGATGGGATTCTCTCCCAGTTTCCGAATATATATAGGAAGGATATATAGTACGTGGTGGCGTGGAAGGTGACACCAAAAAAAAAAACAACGAGGAACGCGAAGCGCGCGAAAAGTGAATGGTAGAAAAGTGGACCGAAGCGTAACAGGATTGGAGGACGAAGGGGATCGAGAAAGAGGAAGCTGCGGTCAGGGGAATAAGATATATAAAAAATAAATAAAAGGAATCGACAGCAGCAGAGACCGAAGAGAATCGAGGATTTGGAAGTTCAAATTGGAACGAAACGGACGAATGGAGAGGAAAGAATTGATGCGGAGGCGGCGTCGGAATTGGAGATAACATCCCGAGGGACCCACGAGAGAGAGAGAGGTAGAGGGAGAGGTAGAGGGAGGGAGAGAGAGAGAGAGGGAGAGAGAGGTAGGGAGAGAGGGAGGGGAGAGAGAGGGAGAGGAGAGGGAGGGGAAAGAGAGGGAGGGGGAGGGAGAGGGAGAGTGAGGCAGAGAGGGAGAGAGAGAGAGGGAGGGAGGGAGAGAGACGGAGGGAGAGAGAGAGGGGGAGAGTGGGAGGGAGAGAGAGAGGGAGAGAGAGGGGGAGAGAGAGGGGGAGAGAGAGAGGGAGAGAGAGAGGGAGAGAGAGGGAGAGAGAGGGAGAGAGAGGGAGAGAGAGGGAGAGAGAGGGAGAGAGAGGGAGAGAGAGGGAGACAGAGAGAGAGAGGGAGGGAGAGAGAGATAGAGACGATCTCAATGCGATGGAAAAAAGGGAAAAAAGGCTTGCTATTTTAATTTTTATCTTGGAATGAGTAAAATTACGTCCAACCCCCTTTTATTTTATTTTATTTTGGAAGAGTGGAGGTGGCGATGTGTATCGAAGAGTCGGTTGAATAAATGACCCGACGGGAACGGAAGAGAGTCTCGGACGAAAAGAAACAAGTTAGGAAAGTGTACAACGTATCAAAAATTGGCGCGTTACGTGCAATGAAGTTTTAGAATGAAATTATATACCTGTACGTAAGGGAAATAGCGTTTTAAAGTTTTTCTTCGTCATAAATAATCCATTTTCTTACTATTTTAAAATATTGCATGCACACGTAAGGAAATTAGACGCTTGTCTGTGTGATTGTTTATGTAGCAACAATGAAGAAACTCGAATTAAGACGTTCTTGTTCGATTTTATCGATAACGGCTACTCCTGCGATAAAAAAGTATAGGAAAAAAAATACTCTTCTTTACGATTTCTACAACTTTTATTTGAAAGATATTTTGATATGACTAATACTTTACGAGATATGACGAAAATTTCATTTTTTGTCACCAGAAAAATGGTATCCTTGATTGGCGTACGTAATTAATTTTGGCGATTTTCTTATTATATTTGATTGTGTCGTTAATTTCAAATTTCATGAAAATCCGTTCGGTAGAAGGCGAGAACGAACATACGGACGGACGGACAGACCGACGATAATAGGCGCTCACGCTGGAACGAAACGCGCCTAAAAAGAGGGCAAATAATCACGCGAAGAGTTCCGGAAAAACTTATGGGAGAAATGCAAAAAGGGGCAACCTAAAGCCAACGCTGGTGGACAATTCTTAGGAAAAATGATCCTCTCCCACAGGAGAGAGATGCAATCAGCAGGATAAATATTTAAAAAGCGTTATGTTATCCTCACCTAATGCCTTGAAAGATTGGAATGCCTATAAATAAGGTAGAAAACGGTTATTTTATTTTATTAGAGAATCAGAAGATTTCTGGGATAAAAATACGAATGAGATTACATATGTGGAAAATGAAAAAGTGGATGATTTCAGGAAATTTGCATAAATTTTACGCCGCAAACTGTTGGACGATGGACTATTTTCAATTTTCTACAAAACAAATTGACGGCGGAAAGAATCTCAGGGAGATAAAATTATGACAAAATTTTTCAATTTTTTTTAAACGCAATGAATGACTTTTTAAACAAACTTTCAATACAACAACACATCAACGAAACCTCAGATTTTAAACTTAATTCATTGATGTTTTTATCAAAAACATAATTTATCTAATTCTTAATTTTTAAATCAAAAATTATAGTCCAACGGATGTATCCCCCTTTTGGTTCACCGTGTTTAAAAAATAATAAATTAGAAATATTTTATTTAAAATTTTTATGAGATAAAATTTTAATCTTAAGATATATGCATTCTATATCTAAACTTCACATTAATTCTTGAAAAAATACCAGTTAAACTTTATAAGCGCAACTACTCTCGTTTTCGTAAACAAAGTCAGATTAAGATTTCAGAGATAATGAACGGCAGAATAAATTACAAGAAAGTGGAAAATTAAATAAACAACCGCTGCAAAAAAAAACATTTAAAAATATTTATCTTGAAAGTGCAACTTTTATAAATAAGTTATGAAATGATTTTTTTAAATATTTTACTATTCTGATCGCAAAACTTCGGAATGTTGTCCCCCGTTTAAAAATAATTTTTTTCTCATTAAACACCCGATTTACTTAAGTTTAGAAATAAAATTAATTCCCGAACTTATTAAAAACATCGCCCAGTATCGACTAAATTAAAATGAAATGCACAATAGAAAGAGGCATATCCTTGACGTTAGAAACGTATCAAGCATGAAGCAATAATCATAAAATAAAATAATAATCAGTATTCCGAAGGCTTAATGGGTGGGATTACACTCGTATAGACGTGAACGGACTGCAAAAAAAAATACATCCATCCTGTGTACCCACGGCGGCCGCAACAATTCCCGGCTCTTCAACAGGATCAAGAGGCTTTGTTGCACCCGGGGGTACCGTCGGAATGGCAATATTAATAATACGCCCCCCCCCATCCCCCCCCTTCTGACCTACTCCCTCCTTGAGAAATTGGCTCGCAGCCATCAGCGAAGGATTGGAAGGGAGTAGGAGGAGGCTTATGGTAAGGGGGGTCGGGAGGAGATTGGGTTTCTGAGAGAGTGGGAGGGGCTTGGTGGTGCGCTTTACGGTGGTCTGTGAGGGAGAAAAGAAGAAAGTAGGGGAGGGTGAGAGGGAAGAGGGGAGGGGAAGGAACAGGGAACCCGTGGTACGTGAGGCGGCGCTTTAAAGAGGGATGAATACGGACGAGAGTGGAGGCCGACAGGGGAGAGAGATTGGTAGTGGAGGAGGGAGAGAGAGAGAGGATGAAGAAGAGGAAGGGATGGAATGAGGAGGAGGAAGTGAAAGGGAGGTAGTAGAGAGGTTGAACACGAAGACAAGCTCAGGAGGAGTATACGGAGGCTGAGGAAAAGAGAAGCTGGAGAGAAGAAGGACACCGAAGAGGAGACAGACGGACAGACAGACAAACGACTTTATTAAGGACGAAATTGAGACTGAAAAGTTCCTTCTTACATTTAACCCTTTGGTCAGGTTTTGATATAATATACAAATCAATTACAAATTTTCACATAAATGCTGATGTGCAAATTTGGTTAGCAGGACATAAAGAATTACCATATAATAATGCTAGGTTTGTGGGTTGAAAAAAAAATTGTCTTGTTTAGCTTAGAAAAAAGGTCCACCTACGAAAAATTCCTAAATAGGCACAGAAGAAATAATAGTAAAGAAAGAGGGAAAAAAGGTTCCGAATGCATAAAAAGAAAAAGAAAAGGGGACATAGACATAGGTACAACATATATAAAAAATATACATATATGATACAACATATATGGACTGAAGAGGAGAGAAGCTGATGAGAAGGGGAGATGCTGAAGAGAAAGAGAGACTGAATACAACGAGGGGGGAAAAGAGGCAAGTGAAGATAAAGTTAAGATAATTAGAGAGGCTTAAAGTGATGGAGCGAGACTGAAGATGGAGAGAAAGTAAGAAGAGGAGAGGGTCTTGGGAGAAATGGATATGCTGAAGAGGAGGAAGGCTGTAGAAGTGAGAGGATGAAGAGGAGAGAGTCCGATTAGTAGGAGAAAGGCTGAAGAAGAGAAGGAAAGCTGCAAAGTAAGAAAATGGTTGAAGAGGTGAAGGGCGATGACGCTGAAGAGGGTTACTTAAGAGGCGAGATAATGAAGAGAGAGAGAAGACTGAAGAAGCTTAAGTGGAAGAAGCTGAAAAAGAGAGAGAGAGAATGAAGAAGAGGGTAATCAAATAAAGAGAAAGAACGAAGAAAAGAGAGAAAATAAAGAGGAAGTGGGGGGGGGGAGAAGCGGATGAGGTCAAAGAAATGGGAAGCGAAGGAGAGAAACTGTGAATAGGAAGATAGGGGACAGAGAAGGATGAGAGAGGATGGAGAGGGGGAGGGGGTCGGGGAGGCAGAGGAAGGCCAAAGCAAGAGGAGCGGGCGAGAATGGCCGAGGAGGAGGAGGAGTGTAAGAACCGAGCAGCAGCGGTGTGGGGATGCTGGCGGATAAGGGATCGTGGCTGCCGACCGCGTGGCCAGGGTACGAATTGATGGATGCGGGGGAGAACTAAGTGGCGAACTCGGGGAGAGGCTGGAGCGCGAGTGGGAGGGGGGAGAGAGGGTGGAGAAAGAAGGGAAGAGAGGGAGGAGGAGAAAATTGTTTCGGAAAGCAATGCTGGAAAGTGGCGCTGGGTGCACGTTAAAAATAAATAAAACATTTTCTTTCATGGTACTTATGTTTGATGAGCGCAATTCTATATATATATACACACACACACACACACATATGCTACTTTTTTTCGTAGATTTTTATAAATTAAAAAAGGCTCCTTCAACTGCATGCGCGCATTAGGATATGTTCAAAGTGTAACAAATAAACCTGTGACGCTCTTGTCAAATGGATGGGTCAGCAACCTGCTACGGTCCTTGAGGCCACATGTGGTTCGCGAAAACATTTCACGCGGCCCGCAAATATACCGTGGAAATAGCGACCCAGGAGATTTAGAAAATAAAATCAAAGCTAAGGTCATAAAACCCTCTCTAGTGAATTTTTAGCGGCAAAAAATTATTTCACCAAAAAATCCTTTGGCTAGCATTACTAGGTGTTTGGTCATAATGCGGCCCGTAGAAAAAAAAATCACAATTTCTCCCGAAGTGATCAGAACTAAGAATGCGGTCCGTTATTTGTAAAAAGGTTGCCAAACTAAGCATAATTTAACAAAAACACTCCCGCTCAATTCTAATTTTAACACAAGCCATAAGCATCAGATAAGACACTTTAAAGGATTTATAGTCTACTACAAAAATTTACAGATTGACCGACATATCATCGAATCATATCACTATAACTGGTTATCAGAAGTAAAATATATAGATGAAAGTTTTTAAAAATTGTAATAAACTAGTAGTAATAATCGGTACGGCACTAGTTACACAAATCGCAGCATCCTCAAGCATATTTTTTAAAAAAACGTCACATTTCAACTCGAATACTTTTCAACAATGACGGAATCAGAGGCGGAAGTAACTCAGGAAATAGGCTGGAAATATCACCCGAAAAATACGCATCGCTCTCGATGTTGAGATTGGGGATAAACCTAAGAGGTATTGAGTGGCAGATGATTCCGAGAAAAAGAAATGACACAAAACCATCAAGAGAGAGAGAGTTTATTGCGATATGAAATGGAAAAGGGATTGACGTAAAGACTCCGTCAAAGAGGGGAAAAAAGAGATGACTTTCCTGGGAAAATATAACGGAAATAGAACTCGGGAAGATGACGCGTGAGTGAGAGAGAGAGAGAGAGAGAGAGAATAAGGATTCCCAACGTTCAATCCCAAAATCGTTACCCAGCGTTGGAAGTGAAAGATTACGCAGACTAATGAAAAGGAAAGCTTCCTCAGATATCTCGAATGACCTCCCAAAAAGAGGCAGGATGACAAATCCCCATATATTATCCCCGGAATTCCGGAACGATTTCGCCGTTAAATGCGGCGGATATTATCCCTACGGACTATAAGAATGCTAGGATCGGAGGAGGGCGGTCTATTAAAAAAGATCTCGTGGATTCCGAGAAACTCGCTAGAACACCATCTCTTTTGATGGAGGATCCTTGAAGCTCTCATATTATAACTCGTGAATTTCGTTCGCTATTCGGAGCATTAATCACGCCGCTTACGAGGCAAAAAGAGTCGTCTAGAATCGTGTCACTTGACCGGAGATTGGCGAGCGAAACAATACGTGGTTACGCATGGCCGAGGACAACGCAAATGCCCCGCAACGAGTCACGTTAAATGGAGCGATAATCCCGTATCTTTGCTCGACGACGGCAGAAAATAAAGGGAAAGAGGAAACAATAACTTCTTGTTAGTGACGGGGGAGATTTTTGGGAGCAAACAGCCGTCTAATCTACATTGCGGCAGTTAAGCTGTAATCTTTCAACGCACGAGTGCGTTAATTCTGACATATACGAGACTTATTTGGAATAATCACGGTTAACGGCAACTAAAATAAAAAATGTTATAAAATCCAGGAAACTTAAGAACTAAGTATTAAGGACATTTTAAATAAACGATGAAAAATTTAACAGCATATCATGTAGCAAGTTCTCCGAGATTACCACGAAATTTGGGGGGGGGAAAAACATTTACAATTTTGCTACGATGTTCCTATAGAACAGGGTTTTTCAAAGTAGAGGCCGCGGCAAAACGATCAGTAAGGGCCTCAAAGAAGAGCCAATCCAAGATATTTTAACGCAACATTTAGGCTAAAATGTTGCCAAGATAATGAAAATTAACTAATGGGTTTTAAAAGTTATTTAATTGTACCGTTTTGATTTTAAATACATCCTTAGAAATTCTTACTTTTGGTGGGCCGAATAACATATTTCTTATTATGATTGGGCCGCTGAGAAAAAAGTTTGAAAACCAATGCGATAGAACACCGTAGTTCGCTCAAAGATTTATATTTATGCATGCTTTCCTTAGAGTATTAATTTACAAAAGGTTATAGGTTACTCAAAGATTTTTATTGTCTTATTATATTACTAATCACATTTATCCACGCGTAGCAACACGGCGATTTCGTGGGGATAAACAATTTTGTAAATAATTCATTTATTAATTTAGTTATAATAATATCAAGAGGCGGCTTCTAAATTAATTATCCAACAAAATTTTTTAATGATACATTATTAATTAAATTTTAGTAAACAATGAATACTGTAGTTGATTTTTTATACGTTTTTAAATAAAAACAATCCATATCCCGCAAAAATATCGGTTTCCAAAATGATTTTCTTGACGCTCCATATTTTACCCGCGAAAATCTCCTATCGCTTGAATACTCTTGACCATATTTCGAAGAAAATTCCATCGCAGAAAATGTCTACCAAGTCATTAAAACTAAACCCGGAAATATTTAATTCCATAATTATAATTCGCAAGATAGTTCGTGAAAAACGTGTTAATCTCTCGCAGCGGAAGGTGAAGTTTTACACGCAAATGTTTATTTCCTCCGTGGGTAGGACACCAAACTCCTTAACATTTACAGGAGGTGCGAGATACTTTTTCACTTTTCACGTTAACTGTTTTGCTTTCCTGCCTTTCCTTAAGAGCGACGACTCCGGCCCAAGAACAAGTGGTTTAAATCTCTATCGGTTTCCTTGCTCTTTAAAAAAAAATGAGAATGCAAATGGAAAATGATAAATCAGCCGTCAGTTCTTGCCAAAAACTTCCTCAACCTACACGGCACATCTTATCTTATATTCCATCGCAGGGAATGTATTATTTTTTCCCCTTTTCGCGTTGCCTCATTCCATGTTAGACTGTCATCCTTTTCGAGTTCGTTTTCGTTCGGAGATAACGCGTCCTAGGCATAATATAAATAGAGAAAACAGGAATACCGCTGAAGATGAATCCATGCATGCGAGAATTACAATCGTACGCCACCTAACACGGACAGATATTATATCTGCGAGAGGATGAAGAATTCCAGACCACAGTTCGTTAAAGTATATTAGGGATAAAAACAAACAAATGTAACCAAAACTGTAAATTTAGTGCTGATATATAGTTATGCTAGTATAAGTGCCGGTCAAAAATTACGGTGATGATCGATTATTCTGAAATAAAATTGAGGCAGTCTTCTTTGACCTGAAATCATACCTCCTGCTGAGAGGGTTACCTTCGATCCGAGCGAAGGTTCAAAACCCTCGCCGCGGGTATCTATCGTGCTTCAAAAGCTGACCTTAGTCTTGACAGGTAGATTTCTGTTTTTCAGAGCGTAACAGAGGGAGTGGCAAAAGGACAAAGGGACAGAATGAGGCTTTTATATATTACCGATACATTAAAACGTTTTGTTATTACACCATAATGCTACCCTGAAATTAATCAAATTCGGTTCAGTCGTTTGCGAGATATTAAGCTTCAAATAGCATTACACACGTTTGCTAAGGCTTTTACTTATATGATATACAATGTAGGATAGCATTTTTCATATCTACGCCTACGCAAAGTGGCGTTAAGTTATGGCGTGCCCGATAAGAGTTTACTACGGAAAACACACAAAAGATTGTGTTAAAAGAGTTCAACTCATGTCTAACAATTTTTTTTAGCATCTAAGGTTCGTTAGATGTTCCATGACCATTTCAATTTTAAGTATATATAATTACTTTTATTTAATAAGAAAGATTACACACCTTTCTGCCTACATTAATAAAAATCTTGATTAAGACGACTCTCACATCGCAAAAGCCAGAAAAATGAGGATATCGTTAGACTTACGCAGCTCAAACTACAGCCTTAAACTACGTTACGGACAAGCTTGTAAATTTTTTTCTAATCGATCTAATCTAAAACGATAATGGAAATTAACTTTCATGCAGTCCAATGGTACGTTATTAAACATACTGCGATTCCGTCGAACCCCTCCACAAGTTAATTTAACCGTAATTAATTTAATTTTGCACTTAAATGAAAACGAATAAATACAAATCGCTATATGTTTATAGATTAAAAGTAAAATTGTTTGTAACACTCAGATGCAAATGAAGCTACTGAATGAAAACAGCACATTAAACATTGGAATGAAGTCACAAATTTCACTTTTCCATCTTCTTACAACAAATTAAGGAGAGCTGTGGAGAGTTAATTATTTTTACAAATTTTTTGTCGAAAGCTATCCTCATTTTTGAACAAACAGCTTAATTTCATCGTATTCATATTCTAATAACATTGGATGCAAATCAATGTTAGAAGATGTTGCGTAGTTGATGGTGCCAAACCGATAAGAGAATAAGGGGGTCTGGTTTAAGCATTAAGTTAGGAGGAAATCCGCCTACAATTTCGATAGTACGTAATCAAACGACAGGAAACACAACCTGCATTTATATATCAGTACAGTGAAAATATATATTAATACTTTTTTACATATAAATTACTGAAACGATTCATAGACTCCAGATAACAATGTAATTAAAAACATACAGCCATTTTTATAATTTTGGAATGTTTCATTCCCCTCTAAATCCTGAAGACATAATGGTACTCGGATTACAATTTAATGCACACAACTCATTGGAAAGCACGTAAGAGGACTTCAGGTTTTTCCCACAAGAAAAGCATCCGCGGTAAAATATCATACACGTTTAAGAACGGGTGCAAAATAGAATAAGCCAATCCCAAACACGTTCCATCTACGGCATTTTGTGCTCTGTATCACCGTTTCATGGCGAGAAGAACGTTTGAATGCAAAGAAGCAAACATAAAGCATAGGTATATATAAGTTGGTTAAAGGATAAATCGAAAGTCCGTGACCCCAACCATTTTTTGCTTCACGATTCACAAATAGTTAGCTCTTTTTTTTTTTTTTGGAGAGGAGAGAATCCATCGGTCTCTCTCAATCTCTAGAAGGACCTGGCGGAAAGGATTTCGCCACAGGAGGAGGATCTTTCCCATCTTTTTTTTTTATATATAGGCTGGCGCTTGTAAGGGGGTGTGTCAGAGGAAAAAAAGAGAGAACCATCGGGTATTGAGACGTATATTTAAAGCTCTGGGAGATGGAGGAAAAAAAGAGGGCGTGGACACAGCGTTGGCAGGCGTCTCCGACGAGATCGCGAGGATAACCATGGCAACGAGTGACGCGTGACGCCGGAGGTGGCGACGCCGACGTGGGAAACGGGTACTGTAGACGGGTATTCAAAGCGGGATATGGGGATTGAAAGAGTGGAAGAGGGGGAGGAGGGGGAGGGACGGCAAGGATGATGGAAAAGATATGTAAATAGGAGGAGGAATGAAAGAAAAAACGTGGAGAGGCAGAACGCGAGGCGGTTATGTCGAAAAGGGGTGAGAAAGAGAGAACTGCTGGGACGGTAGCGAGACTTCCAGCGTGATGGGTTATTTAAAAAAAGGCATAAAAAATAGATAGAATAATAGGGAAAGGGTAGGACTGGAGGACGAAAGAGATCGAGAGAGAGAGGGAGAGAACGAGAGAGGGGGAGAGAGAAATGGAGGGAGAGAGAGAGAGGGGGAGAGAGATAGATGGAAGGAGAGGGAGAGGGAGGGAGAGATGGGAGGGGAGAGAAGGATGCGGGAGGTTAGAGATATGAGACAGGAAAGGAAACGTGAGGGGAAAAAAGAATGATGGACCGACAGACAAATGTCTTTATTTGAAGTTCTAACACAAAGCCATATAGTGTTAATCTTTATAGCGAAACGATAAAAAAATAGAAAAAGTACAATAAAAAGCAAAATAAATAAATACTCTATATATATATATAAGAAGGGCGTCAGTCCGAAAGCTCCATATTTGTGTGGTTTTTGTGTTTTTCGTGTGTCCTCAGCACCCCCAGCGGCTCTCCAATCTAGGTAAGTGTCCACTGGGCTTCCTCCAACACCTTGTTGCCACATTTATTATTACCTTTCCTTATCTTTATGCTTATATACGATATACGATATATATATATAAACTTACGGAGGAGGAAAGGTAAATGAGGATATTTAGGGCAACTAGGTGTTGAAGGAAACCCAGTGAGCACTTACCGGAAGGAGAGCCGCTGGGATGTTGGAGAGACACATTTGTAGAAGTTTTTCGAGGTGATCCCTTCGTCAGCACAAGAGAGACACAGCTGTTGCCCTAAATAAATACACACACACACAAACACATATATACACGCGCGCACAAACAGACGCGCGTACACGCACTCACACACACACGTCATGAATGGATGCATGCTACGACGGAAATCGAGCACCTGCGCCTCTTGATCAGAAACACACGTGTCGGAATTTCCTCTCCATAGCTTCTCTACCGTGTTACGCGGAATTTAATTAAACCCGATCGAGGAAACTGTGAAATTTGAATACGTTTCGCTCGAGCACTAAATATTGGATGCAGGGCGACGGATGCATTCTGCCTTCAAGCGCAGCCACGAATGCTTTATTAATTTTAAAATGCATATTTCATCGCAAGGTGCTTGCTTCGTTTCGTAAACACGCGATGCCGACCGTGTTTAATTTTTGACGCGACGTAAATCTTCCCCGCGAAATAAAAATAGAACATCCTAACCGGATAGGATGTTCCGTCGACTGTACTTCATCTCCTATCGTCAAAACATTCCATTTGGGCTAATATGGGCATTTTTATTGAGATATAATCCCAACGTAATAGAGCCGCGTGTTTTTTTAAAAAAGAAAACATTCCTTGAAAAATGAATTCATTCTTTGAAAACTCGAGTATCCTTTCCTTTTTGTATCGAGTATATACGGACGTTCGGCCATGCCCGACTAGCAACTTTTTTTTTCCATCCAGACGTCATTTATCAAGAGGTTTTTTTTCCCTCACGGTGCTGCCGTTCTTCATTGCAAGCCTTAGGCTGTCAAGAAGTGGACTAAGGCATTAATAAATAATACGTCTCCGCCTTCATCCGCGCCTATTCCCCTCGTTCTTCGCCCTCCTGCGCCGATTTCTTGCTTTTTCCCTCCACCTTTTTTCCTCTCTACCTCCTCCACATCTTTCTCGGATCACTCCTCCCCCTCCATCCCTCTTCTTCTTTCCCTTCCATCACTCCCCTCCCTTCCCCTCCATCCCTCTCTACCTTCCCCTCCATCACTCCCCTCCCTTCCCCTCCATCCCTCTCTGCTCCTCCCCGCCTTACTTCCTTCCTCTCCCTCAAATCCTTTAACCTTCCCTTATCTCCCCTCTATTCTTTCATTCCTCCCTCCTCTATTTCTCTTTCTAATTTCCCCCGTTCTGTCTCATCCGCCTCTACTTCATCTTTCTGCCTTTCTTTGGCCAGGTTTTTTCACACCCTTCCTTCCTGTGTAGGTCTTTTTTTCCTGAAAGTAAGGTTTTTACTTAATACTCTTCATATCTGGCTTTTCTCACTTAGGTTAACTTTGAAGTATTTTCATCTCTTTTATATATATATATATATATATATATATATATATATATATATATATATATATATATATATATATATATATATATATATATATATATATATTGAGTTGTGTCTCTCTTGTGCTGACGAAGGGATCATCCCGAAAGCTCCTCTACAAATGTGTCTCTCCAAAACCCCAGCGGCTCTACTTCCGGTAAGTGTTCACTGGGTTTCCTTCAACACCTAGTTGCCCTAAATATCCTTACTTACCTTTCCACTTCCGTAGTATTTATATATATATATATATAAATATATAATATTTTTTTAAGGGCAACTAGGTGGTGAAGGAAACCCAGTGAGCACTTACCGGAAGGAGAGCCGCTCGGGTGTCGGAGAGACACATTTGTAGGCGTTGCAGAAGCTTTCGGGATGATCCCTTCGTCCCTTCTCTTGTGCTGACGAAGGGATCATCCCGAAATCTCCAACAACGTCTACAATGGGCCAAACTATTTTGGGCGGATTGAAGGCGACAAAAATAAATAGCTCGGCATCCGTTCATAATTTACGTCCGTGACCAAATTTTGTACACGATTAAAAGTTATTAAAATTAATGCGTTAAAAGTCGATACGATAACTACCCCATCGGTTAAATTTGCCAGTAAATTCGGCAAAAATGGACTTAAAACGCAAACTTTTTTTCTCAATCCATTTTATGTTTCCAACGATCAAATTTAATGTTGAATTTATTATATCATTCGCGATAAGGAGCGTTTATTATAAACTAGTTACCTTCCTGTCAAAAAATGACGGGCACGTAGCTAAACTAAAGAATTGAATTAAAACTCTTCCGATACTCCTTTTATCTCCCCCTATCTCTTTCACTTCCCTCCCTTCTACCCTCCCATTCTCTTTCTCTCCCCTTCAATTTGTCCCTTCGATAGAGATATCATATGGCCCAATATCGTATGCCGTCAGTGGTACATACGCCACGACGGACAGACAGACAAACGGACATTGATAATTATTATATAATTATGTGTGTTGCGGCCATTCACAACGTACGTTAAAGAGAAGAAACGAAACAATCGGACTCCGGCTTTAATCAAAATAACGGTGAAAAATGGGAAAGTACTGAAAGAAAACAATATACATCATTAGAGTTCCTACTACCACAGCGTCGCAGACGCTAGGAGAATTACAGAACTATAGTTAGTAAACGGGATTACGCTGTAGTTACTGTGGCAACACATTCTGTTTACCTACTCGCACCATTGGTGTAGTTTTTCATCACGGAATCATAAGATTAAAGCGCCGCCTCTAATACGAGACAAAACCACGACGATTGCCGCTACTTCGAAACCATAAACGTCCGAAAGAGACGGCGAGAGAAAATTAATGTTCATTCTCACGGTTCATGATTTTTAAAAACGCTGAGGGGGGTAAAGAAACGACGCACGCCTTGACAGGTCGCTAAAATAATAGGGAGACGAGAATACAAGACACATGACGGTAAACAGGGACGTTAGGGTTGGGCGAAGAGAGAGAGAGAGAGAAGCGTCGACAGGAACGGAGAGAATGGAAGAGAGTGGAAGATGGGGGGGGAGGGGGAGGGGGAGGAAGAGATGGAATATTCCAAGGGAAGAATCGGGCGAATCAAGAGGAGAGAGACGTTTTGAGGGGAAGAGAGAATAAGGAAGAGTTAGATAAGCAGTAGCATGAAAGGGGGATGAAGTAGAGGAGAAACAAATATAAAGAGGGATATTTATGTGTGTGTGTGTGCCACGTGCTGACGAAGGGATTATCCCAAAAGCTCCATCATCTACGTCTTCAAATGTGTCTCTCCGACACCCCAGCGGTTCTCCTTTTGGTAAGTGCTCACTGGGTTTCCTTCAACACCTAGTTGTCCTCAATATCCCTTTTTTCACCTTTCCACTTCCACAAGTACTATAAACACACACATATATGCTTAAGGAAAAGGAAAGGTACTCACAAAGGTGGCAAAAAAGGTATTAGAGGAATCCGAGTGGATACTTACTAAAACTGGAGAGCCGCTGAGAGTGCTGAAGGCATACGAAAAACAACACTAATTCAAAAGATTTTCGGGCCGAAGCCCTTCGTCAGCGACGGAGAGAGAGGCTTCCTCCAACACCTTGTTATACTCTTGTGCCGAAGAAGGGCGGATGCTCGGAAGCTCCAAGCAAAAGTCTTCCTCCTACCGCCATGGACGTCTATAACACTGTCTCCCTCCTATCCCACTCAACTACTAGTTGCATACTTATATATATAAGTAAGACAACAAAGCGGAAGGAACGATGAAGCTGCGTAAGATTAAGGAGAGGAATAGGAAGATGTAGCTAGAGGAAAGAGCGAGAGGTAGTGAAATAAAACAGATGGGGGCTTATAGAAAATAAAGTAGGATTAAATGAGAAGCAATGAAAGGAATAAAGAGAGGAGGAAGAGAGATAACGCAGACATAACTAGAAAATAAATAAGGGAGAATAAATTATATATACGGAGAGAGAGAAAAGTGGAGAAAATGGAAATAGGACGGAGAAGGGTAAATGGAGAGAATATAGGGAGTATAAAAGTAGGCAGAAAGGGGAGAAAATCCAGAGGGAGAAATAAAAAAAAAGAAATGGAGAGAAAGAACGAAGATCCTACCCTACAAAAATGGAAGGAAAATAAAAATATACACGAGGAAAAAGAAGAAAATCGACAAACAGGATAAGATAAGATTAACATTAAGAAATACCAAGAGAGATGACGATAACGGGCCAAGGAAGAAGAATAGCGAGGAAGAGGAATGTTAAAAATTAATAAAAATATGTAATGACGACAGAGAGAAATGGGAAAAAGAAATAATTAACAGATTAAGTGCAAGAAAATACCAAGAGGCAGTAGAAAAACTCGGTACAACGTACACTGTACAAACTTTCTCATACAATAATGCGTCGTTTAGTTATCTTTATGAAAATATGAACTACGTAGAATTATTATAAACATCAACTTAAATAGTAACTATACAAAATTTGATGAAAATCGTATGAGCCGCTTTTTAGAAAATCCAATTGTTGTTAAAGTTGCCCAGGAATAAACTAGCCTTATATTCATTTTTTGAGAAATATGAACTATTTGGTATTATTGCAGACGTAAACTCAAGTAACTGAACGAAATTTGATCAAAATCGTTAGAGCCGTTTTTGAGAAAATCAAATTGTTTTAAAAATGCGTAGAATAAACTTCCCTTAAATATTGGGTAATGTCAACCATTTCTTCACAGCTTCTACTCTGTATGATAAAATGTCGAAGTACGAAATTTAATTCATTTTCGCTCTACCGTTTAGGCTCTAGAGCCAGTAATACACGGACAGAGAGTCGGCATCGCGAAAACCCGCTTTTTTTGGACTCGGCTACACCTAAAACGTATATTTCCGTCGAAATCTCGAGGTCGATTTTTTTCGCGATTGCAATACTCTTTCATAATACTTCGTATATGAGAAAGCGAAAAGAGGCAAAGAGGACACAGAAACAAAGATTAAAATCGAGAACGAGTAGGAAGGAAAAGGCCGAGAATAGGAAGGATAAGGGTGGAGGAAGGACGAAAAGGCGTGACGGGGAGGGAGGCGGAAAGGAAGGAAGAAGGGGGCGGAAGCGATTGAAGAAGGAACGAATGACCGGAGGGGGGAAGATGATGAAGAAGAAGAAGACTGAGACACGAAGGGAGGATTGGGGGGGGGGGGGTTGTGCGTGTGTGCGGGGCGTCTCAATGGGGTTTTTGGTTGTCATTCATTGGAGTGTTTCCCCCGCAGGAGATTGAGGAGGTGGTATGGAGTATGTATGCAAAAGGAGCGGCGAGAAAGGAGTTTCGTTATGGTGATGAAGGGGGAGAGAGAGAGAGAGGGCTTAATGGCAGAGGAGGAGGTGAAACTCGAAACCTTTGCGCAGAGGGAGAGAGAATTCGTGTTATAGTGATGAAGAGAGGTAAAGAGTTAAGTACGAGGGAGAGACTTGGTGGTAGTAAAATAAGCCTCCGTCGGAAGGTGACGAGGAGCAACTATCTGCCAGTTGCATAAATTACAAGGATAATACGGAACGCGGATAGTAGAGGATGTACTAAAGCGAGAAAATGGCGCGGGAAATTTCGCAAATACGCGTGACACGAAAGCGATCAATCCCTGCGTTAAGTTAGACGTTTAGAGGCCACAGAATAAATTGTTACATCATTACTATTTTAAGTCGCTATTACATAACTTGAGGAAAATTAAACAATCTTACGATTAGGCAAACACTTCTACCGGGAACCAGTCCTCTTACCGACTTGTGTTCCACTGCGCCGAGAGACTTTCGAGCAAATTTACCTGAAAAGAGCAAAGGAAAATACATTTTTAGTCAATTAACAAAATAAGAGAAAACGGATATTTCAAACAATTAAAATTTATAGTCACAAGTAAACCAAAAGTTGAAAATTCAGTAAAATTATTACGCTTCATAGAAATTTAAACGGATTATTTTTGGTGGTAGGTATAAATACCAATTCTGGCGCAGTGACGAAGGCAAAAATTAAATTGAAAAATCAACCTGTGATCAATAAAAGAATCAACTAAAACAGCCGTGAAATTTCTAGGAACCTCCTTTCCTTTGAAAGCTGATGAAACTAGCTAATTTACCTATTGGATTCCATTCATAAAACAAAACTATTTTGTAAAATTCCATCTTGTAATGAAGAAATTTCGATCGCTTTACGCGTATAAATTGAATTAGATACGGTATTACCACCCAGAGTATTATCCAACGCATTTAAGGGAAGGCGGATTAATCGGTCCATTAAAATCTAGAATTTTCCTTGATAGCATCGACTCCGAGTTCCCTCTTTTATGCAATAACTGTTTTGGCTTCTCTGTCTGTTTATTCATTTAGTTATCGTAATCTCACAAACGACACTTCAATGCCAAATGTGCAAATCACAGTATTTAACAAATCGATAAGTTTTTCTGCACACAAATCGTTTCAATTCGAGTGAATACGGCGCGTCATTAGCTCTTATTACATAAGCAAATACTGGCGAAATTTTGAAAGATATTTTAAAAGCATTTTTGCTTTTAAATTTTATCCTTCGGATTATTCGTGCACTCCCATTACCAGCGCTTGCTCAAGTCTCGAAAGAGACGCATAATAGTTATTTTTAACTGTAAACTTAAAGCGCATACCACGGAATGGAATAATATTTTAGTCCTTTTGAGCGCGAAACGTAAAGCGCGGATTATTTCGCTCTTCGTAAATTTATTCTACACGTATGTCGTTCCAGATGGAGGGTGAAAATATACAGGATAATAAGAAATGAGGCTTGAGAAAGGCGAAAAGAATTGAGATAAGGGATAGGAAGAGTGAGAAAGATGAAAACGAATGAGGAAATAGTAAGGAAGGGCAAAAAATATATATATATATATATATATATATATATATCCCTCTTGTTGCTCAATGTTTCCGTGTATGTATATATATATATGTATATATATACACACACATACATATATACATGTGTGTGTGTATATACATATATATATATATATATATAAATACTAAGGAAGAGGAAAGGTAAGTAAGGATATTTTGGGCAACTAGGTGTTGAAGGAAACCCAGTGAACACTTACCGGAAGTAGAGCCGCTGGGGTGTTGGAGAGACACATTTGTAGAGGTTAGAGCTTTCGGGATGATCCCTTCGTCAGCACAAGAGAGACACCTAGTTGCCCAAAATATATATATATATATAGAGAGAGAGAGAGGGGGGGGGAGGGGGAGGGAGAGAGAGAAAAGAGAGAGAGAGAAAGAGAGCCCGAGGATTATGGGAAATATATACTTCTCCCTTAATTAACAATCACGCAGAGTGCAAGGAGATAAGACTTTGAAATACGGAGTGTCTCGTCGAAGAAAAGGAGGGAGAGGGAAAAGGGAAGAGGGGGAAAAGGGAAGAAGGGGGAAAAGGGGAAGGGGAGGTAAATGAGGAGAGTCGAAAGTGAAAGTAGAGGGCGTGAAAAGTGAAACCAAAGCGTAACGATGACACCCTTAAGGCGGTAAAGCCATACACGCCTTAAGGGTCGGAACGGCTTTTGATATTGAGTTTAAAGAGATTCCGGGATTAACTACAACGCGGCTCCAGCCAAAACGAAGGCATTGGGCAATATGTTAAATATAGGCGCATTCGCCGTCCCGGGAATAAAAAGAGTTGGATGAGAGTCGAAAGTCCTATCGTGGGTCGGTAACCTTGGAAACGCTGCTGCTCCTTGCGCACGTCATTCGCGCACTTCTCATGTATTTTGAGTTTCTAATAGTTAATTTCTAAAAGTAAATCAAAGAGAACTGGACTAGCTGAAATCCGGTTAACTAAAAACAGTTGGAAATTAAGAATTTGACCGTTAAATAAATTTACAAAAATTAATTTCCGAGAGACAAAAAAAAATGAATCGCAGGTACGTAATTAAAACGATTACCGTATAAAAAATTAATAAATATTAAAAAATAATGGAAAAAATCCTGCGAAGTCTTTCCCTATTTTTTCTATGGTGATCTATAATAATTCAGCTATCGCTCAAGAAATATATGGAGTCGTTCCGATTTTTGTAGTTTAACGCACACTTTCGGTTTAAAAAAACCACAATTACGAACGTATGCATATTGACATAGAAAATATCCGTTTATAGAAATGTACGTTATGATTTTATAATCAAATTACCGGTTAAATTAACAAACAATGTCCTTGAAAGATTTTCAAGCACAAAACTCAAACGTAAAAGATGTTCAGCCTCGAAACCTTAAAATAATTCCTGTTCGAGGCACAGCGCGTTTCCTGCCAATATGAATTTCACGATGATACTTTCATTCAGCGAAATAAGCAAGGTCTTTATCGGATCACGTACGCAACTGCAATATCGTCCGCACGCAACTTCTAGAAAGATTGAAGATGAAACCGTAACTGAATCGAGCGCCGCCATCGCCTGCCAAACATGAGTAAGAAATCCAGCTACGTCCCGAAACGCCAATATATATATCATCATCATCATCATCATCAGCCTTTTTCAGTCCACTGACGGACGAAGGCCTCCCCCAGACTCTTCCAGTTTTCCCTGTCAACTGCCTCCCTCCTCCAAGTTTGCCCCAAGAACTTAACAAGCTCTCTGTCCCACCTGTCTTTCGGTCTTCTTTTCGGTCTCTTGATGTTTCTTGGGATCCATTCGATGACACTGGACGTCCAACGCTGGTCATTTCTTCTAGCAGTGTGGCCCGCCCACTGCCATTTTAGCACCTTCGCTCTTTTAATCACGTCACAGACTCCCGTCTTCTTTCTTACCCAGTCGTTCCTCTTGCGGTCTCTTCGGGTGATCCCTAACATGCATCTCTCCATGCTCCTCTGTGTTGTTTGCAGGCGTATATATATATATATATATTGGCGTCGCGAATGACATCCTTCCAATCTCAAAAGGGAGGAGAAATGAAGACAGACAGACAAACAAACGACTTCATTAAGGATGAAAGAGAGGGAGAGGAAGGAAGGAGGAAGAAAATGTCGCCGAAGTTGTGGTTTCTAACGGATGATCTCCTTAACGTGACACAAAAAGACACTAGTCGCCAGGCAAAAAAAAAGATAAACCTTCTTCCACACGAATCGCAGAGTCACAGCCTAGCAAATAAACAACTCTCCATATCCGCTAGAGAGATGGTAGAGATTAATGGAGGAGAAGAAAGCGAGAGCGAAGTAGAAACGTGACGTAATATTTTATGAGTTTGCGTTTGTATTGGTGTGCGTATATGTGTGTGTGTGAGTGTATGCATGTGTTTGAGTGAGTGTGTGTGTATGTATGTATCGTATGTGTGTGTTTGTGTGTATTCTCTTCTGGAGTGAATTCCAAGAAATAATTTTAAACTTATTAAATCCACGTATTATTTAAACAATTTACACCATCCTAAGTCCGAATCGTTTTAATTTTTACTTTTGATTAACATTAATTTCATACTGAATTATTACAAATCGAAAAATAATATATCTGCAGGAAGATTACAATGAATACTGACAGGATTGCTAGTTAATTATTGTTATATTTCAAATTTAAGGCAATTCCTTAATTTAGAACTGGAAAAGACGTTGGTTTCAAACTGACAACATTTTCCGGAAGCTTCATAAAATTTTAGCTGCTAGTACAGGGGTCGGCAACCTATGGTACGCGTGATGCAGGGTGGCACGCGAAGCGACTGCAGAAATGTATGTAGTATGAAGAACAATAATATATCGATAGCAGTTTAAAAATAACAGACACGCGTGTCGTAAAGGCCTCAGTTAATGCATCACACAAGCGTCGTGTCTTTCCTTCTCAAAGACAGCGGATCGCCAACATGTTTAGCAACGTGTCTTAGAAAATTAGCGACAATAAAAGAGAATTTGGTTATAAGAGATAAGCAACAATTACGAGAATGTTGAATACAATGGGTTGTAATTCGGATACAATGTTAATTATCTTTTTAGACGGAGCGGAAGAATTTGCTCACTTTTGAGTTACATGTAGTGAATGTCATCAGTCGTTCTCTCTCTCAGACATCGTTAGCTTTAGTTCGTCTTTTCACTTCGCTGATTGCGCATGTTAACTTGAAGCAGTTTTAACACAGTGGAAGTCTAAACTGCGTTAGAGTGATTTGATTGCTTTTATGAAGTGACTTATTTACAAACAATTAATAATACCCTAATTTAACAATGTCAAATCAAAAAAAAATCAAGACTGTTTCAGGAAGAATGGAGAGACAAGTACGGTTTTGAACAGCAAGGTGAACGAGTTGTGTGCGCCTTATGTAGTGAAAATATTGTTTCACGTACTTCTAGTGTCCAAAGACATTATAAAACATAACATGAATTGTCTTTATCACACATGAACATTGCGGATAGAAGTGAACATATAAAAAACTGTGTTGTGTCGGTCGAAAAACAAAAGAGTAGTTTGGTGAAGTTTTTGAAAACACATGAAAATTCCTCCAAAGTTAGCTACACAGCTGCATTGTGCTCCTAAAGGTAAGCCATTTAGTGATGGTGCATTTTTGAAAGAAAGCTTTTTGCAATGTGCCGAAGAACTTTTTGAAAGTTTTCCGAACAAAAAGGATATTATAGCTAAAATTCGAGATGTGCCGCTTTCAGCGTCGTGTAGGTTCTTTAGTTGACAATACTATAGATGAGCAGTTGAAAAATGACTTGTACAAATGTGATGTTGTTAGTTTTATTCTTGAAGAGTACAGACATAAATGATGTTGCCCGTTTGACATTAGTTGCACGATTTTATTCAGCGGAGCGTAACTCGGTGACAGATGAAGTGTGTGCCTTTTCTCCGATGTTCGGAACTACAAAAGATATTTTTAAGGCCTTTTCTACATTCACAGATTTTGGAAATGGGAAGAAGTTTGATCTAAAGAACAAATTGTTCTCTGCGATTACCGATGGGCCACCTTCAATGATAAGTAAAAATATTGGTTTTGTTCAGCTACTCCAAGAAAAGTTAGGTAGGCTTATTTTAGCTTTTCATTGCGTAATTCACCAAGAAAATGCACGCTGTAAAATTTCTTCAAATGTTCTAAATAACGTAATGTCCACGGTAGTAAATATAATTAATACAATTGTCGCTCGCTCGTCACACACAGGAGATTCAAATCTCTTTTGGAAAAAATGGAATCCAATTATGGTGACCTTGTAATGCACTGCAACGTTCGGTGGCTGAGTAGAGGAAATATTATGTCTCATTTTGTCGATTGCTTGGTTGAAATTAAGATCTTTCTCCACGAAATTAAAAAAGAATATCCTCAGATGGATAATAATGAATGGCTTGTGAAACTTATGTTTCTAACAGACATAACAGCACATTTGAATGCGTTGAATGTGAAGCTCCAAGGTAAAAGGCTAACCGTATTAAATTTATATGAAGGATGGAAGTCATTTTGGAAGAAATTGCAGCTATTCGAGGATGATATTCAGAAAGGAAATCTGCGCTACTTCCCAAACTAAAAACATTTATTGATAGCGATGAACACTTTAAAGTATTAGGGCAATATTTGCATAAGTATACATTAATAGTTTTGAAGGAAGAGTTTGCGCTAGATTCCAAGACTTGCAAACTCATGGTCCGATGTTCAGATATATTTTGTACCCTGAGAAAGCAACAGAAGATGATCTCGCGTTGCAGAACTTCCATTTCCTTAGAAGTGAATCTTTGGAGATGGAATTGACTGATTTTCAGAGTTCAGACTTGTGGGCCGATAAGTTTTCTACTATGAGGGACGAGATTTCCAAAAACGAAAACCAGCACCTAGATATCTGCTCACGTACTTGGTCTCAGCTACCATCAAAATTCTCGGCAATGAAGAAAGTTGCATCATCTCTCTTGTAGGTAGTTACTATTGCGAGCAAGTGTTTTCTCTAATGAAGAATACCCTTAATCCTGTTCGCAATCGGCTGACAATAGAAAATTCTGAAGCTTGTCTAAGTCTTCAGACTACCATCTATCAACCAGACCTGACCAAATTGGCATTAAAAATGGAAGGACAGGAAAGTCATTAAACCAGTCTTTATTATTTACTTTCTTTATCTAAAAACCCAAAATCATTGGTATTTTTTAATTATGTTCGTAATGTACGTTGAAATGTCTTATTAAATGTAATCGTAGAAGCTGCTGTTAATTTTGACGAAAAGGTTTCAAAATTTGTTAAATGTAAAGTTCTTAAAGCAATTTAACAATTATTATTGTAGTTTTATTATAAATAAATCATGTTCAACAAAAAAATGTTGTAAACCAATTTTTTTGTGGCACGCGTACAAGGGCTCAAATAGAAATATGGGTAAAAGTGGCACGCGACGTAAAAACGTTGCCGAACCCTGTGCTGGAATTTTCCGTCGTTTGAAAATTAAAAACTTTGGCGACAGTTTTGAAGAAAGTTTTATCGCCACTAGTTGTAATTGTTTAAGAAGTAAAAATGTTTTTCAAAGCTTTAACCCGAAAATATTATTTTCCGTAACTCATACTTTTCCAGATAATTTCATAGAAAATATGCAGTCTCACTATGGAGGGAGGAAATCTAGTGAATGATTTCCTTCGCGGATGTAGATGATTCCAATTATCCTGAACAAAAATTTCTAATCAAATCAGCAACTTAACGAGCTTAAAAACATCAAATAAGAAAAATCGGTACAACATACATTGTACAAACTTTCTCATATACGTACTAATGCGTCGTTTAGTTAACTTCAGAAAATGAAAATCGTATCAGCCTGTTTTTAGAAAATCCAATTTTTGTTAGTTGCCCAAGAATAATCTAGCCTTATATTCATTCGATGAGAAAAATGAAATACGTAGTATTATTGTAGATGTATCCTCAAGTAACTGTACGAAATTTGATCAAAATCGTTGCAGCCGTTTCTGAGAAAATCGAATTGTTGTTAAAGTTGCCTAGAATAATCTAGCCTTATATTCATTTTTTGAGAAATATCAACTACACAGTATTATTGAAGACGTAAACTCAAGTGACTGTGCGAAATTTGATCAAAATCGTTAGAGCCATTTTCGAGAAAATCGGATTGTTGTTAAAAATGCGTAGAATAAACTACTCTTAATTATTGATCAATGTCAACCATTTCTATGTATACTCTGCTCAGTATGATAAAATGCCTAAGTACGAGATTGCATTCATTTCCGTTCGACCGTCTAGGCTCCAGCGCCAGTAACAGACAGACAGACAGACAGACGGCATTGCGAAAACCACTTTTTCGGATTCAGCGACACCTAAAACGCGTATTTCCGTAAAAATCTCGAGGTCGAATTTTTTCGCGAAAACAATACTTTCTCGATACTTCGTATGAGAAAGTAAAAAAGAAACTGAAAATTGCGAATTATTACGGGAAAAAAATTAGCCGCTCGTTAGTTTAAATTCGGGTTAGGCTACAGTGGAGCCACCATTGGGACCCGGCGGAGTCGGCCTCAACTTCTTACTCGAGATGAACGCCAAAGATTTTCAGTTCGAAGGAAAAGAGAAATGCAGTGATTACCGCCTGAATCGAGTCGTTAACAATTCATTTTTTATTCTTGGGAAAGAATTGAACCGTAGGAAATCCACACACCATAATTCTCAAATCTATCGCAGAGACGTAATTTATAGGGTGACATTAAATAATCTTCTCCAGACGAAATTTTAAAAAAAATATAGGAAGTAAATCTTGCAGCGTAAACTAAATAACGGACCAACTTTTAATGCGTCCCGACATTCGATGCATGATAACTCAATGGCGAAGTACGAAGAGCATCCTTATCAAATGTCCAAAAGAAGATTAAAATCTTTGCCAAAAACTTGTGGACAAGACCTGAATCCAAAACATCTTTCGAGATATCTAACTGTAATGCATGCCGGTAGATATCATTTGGGTCTAGAACAGTGGTTCTCAATCTTTTTTTGTCTGCGTCACCCTATGTTCACTTCATTCATTTATGCGTCACCCCCTTTACATTTCCGTTACCTACAAGCCACCTTTTAAAGATAAATTGGGCTTTCCCTACCACATAAATATAAAATTCTGGAATTTAAATAAGCACGCGTTTATTCTCCTGGTTTGATTTTTGCTTATAATCCAGAATAAGAAACACCGTGAATTTATCAAATATTCGCGTCACCCCTCAATAACCGTCGTGTCACCCTGGGGTGCCATGTCACCCCGGTTGAGAATCACTGGTCTAGAAGATGAAAAAAAAAGTCTGCTCAAACCTACCGAAAGGAAACGGAAAGAACCTCAAATACCGGATAAAATACTATTCTTCGGTTTGTAGCCCCATAGTGAAATAAATTCTTTAGAGAATTCCATCGGCGTCGATAGGTCATCACTAAAGATCCGCATTTCTATCGTAGTTTTCGCCGCAGACGTCTCGTAGTGAGTGTCGTTGAACTATGCTCGCCCTTTAAAGTAAAGCAGAACATCGACAAAAGCCTATGTATTTACAGTCAAATATGAATCGTAAATCCAAGCTGCATCCCCGTTCTATAGACATTTATCATCAAACTCGCCTACGCCTATAAATTATTAAAGTTATCCGAATGAATTGAGACACGAATAACTTTATTACCTAGATAATAAAAATGCTATATGCTGGAATTTTATAAATTAACGAGGCTTCTTAAATAAAAATAAATAAGGATCTCGTCGTTTTTTTTCAAGGAGTTCTTCCTAAAAGCGGATTTCTTTAAAGTGACTCTACTGAACCTGGGTGTAATGTTTCGTGAGACACGGCTCGCCTGTATGTAGTAACTAACACCGAAAAATCGCCGCCGAGAATAACGAGATGAAAACTGTTAAGCACTTGCGATGGAAAATCTCCTAAAATCAAATTTGTTATGACTTTGCTAAAAAATAATAATAGGGAACTATCACTATACACGATAAGAAATAATGTGAAAAAAACAGATGTTTGAAAACGAATAACACGTATAATTCTCAATGCCATAAGAAAACCACATCAGGATCTTAAACATCTAGTTTAATTAAATTTCGATTTTTTAGTCACATCAAAGATTGCGATTCCCACGGAAATTAAATAGTCTATCCAATTACGTAAGTATTCCAAACAAGAAGTCGGCGGCGTACCTCCTCAGAAATCACACCGTGATCGACGATTGTTTACATTAAGCATAAAAACGACAAATTTTTCGGTCGATATTGTCAAAAGGTGTTCACTCGACCGCTACATGGTTATAATTTAACCAAAACCATTTCCATTATATAACATATATACGTCGCAATCCGAAATTTACAGTTCCATTTTTAATTAGATTCGCAAATAATAATAATAAAATTAACAAAACCCGTGGCGACCACTTCAGAAACAACGGGAAATATAAAGGAGAACTAACCCGCAACGCTACGCAGGACCTCCAGGGCATTTTCAGAACCTTGCGAGCTCGGCGGATGGGCACGCACAATGCAGCACAGATGCGGGAATGGGGGGAGGGAGGGGGAAAAGGGGGGGAGGAAGGGGAAGGGAGGGGAAATAAGGGAGGTCACCGCTAAAAGGGGTAAAATAAAAAAATGAAAAAATAACTAGAAAATCGAGTACGCGGTAAAAAAAAAACCTGACACGCGAATCGGATGAGTCGAAGCTTAGGAAAAATGAGGAAGAAAAAAGTCAACGCGATGTTCGTAGAGAGTAGAGAAAATTGGTCGAGAGTGAAGAGGATAGGGGAAGGGAGAGAGAGAGAGAGAGAGAGAGAGAGAGAGAGAGAGAGGGAGAGGGAGAGAGAGAGAGAGGATGAAGGGAGAGAAGAGGGAGAGGCAGGAGGAGACCGCGATGCGGATAAAACTGGGAAGACGACTCTCCAGTGAGGGCGAGGTAATCGATAAAAGAGGGAAGAGAGAGATGAGAGGTGAAAGAGGGAGAGAGAGAGAGAGGTCGCGGGACAAACGGGGTGAGAGAGAGAGCAAAAAGGAGATAGAGGGAAAGTGGAAGAGGAAAGAGAGAGAGAGGTAATGAGAATGAAGGAAAAGGAGAGAAATAAGATAAGAGGGAAAAGTAAGTACAAAAGGAGGAAGAGAGATGAAAAGGAGGTGAAAGGGAAATAGAAAGAGGGAGAAATTAAGAGAGGTAAAGAGAGAGAGAAAAAAGAGGCAGAGAGAATGAAGGAAACGGAGAGAAAGAAGATACAAGGAGGAAGAGAGATGGAAAGGAGGTAAGAAGGACAAATAAATAGAGAGAAAATAAATATGTAAAAGAGAGAGAGAAAAGGAAAATAAAGAAAGTTGAAGAGAAGGGAAATAATAGAAGCTGCAACAGAAAAGAAATAATAGGAAAGAATGGTGAAGCACAGAGGGAAACGTAGATAACTCAGCGTAAAGAAGAAAAAACGAAACGTTAAAAAGAGCAGCAAAAGGAAAAAAAAGGAGGCGAAGAGGAGACAGCAAACGTGACCCAACTACGAGGATACGCGTGTAGGAGAGAATCAAAAGGGTAGAAAAGGACAGCGGAATAAGAAGTGGATCAGAGCTAAGAGGTAAAGTGAGAGAGAGGGAGAGAGAGGGAGAGAAAGAGAGAGGAAGAGGGGAATATAGAGAAAAGGGGAACGGGAAGGAGAAGAGATGAGAGGAATGATTAATGAGAAAGGTAGAAAGGGACTGAGATGGAGGAAAGGAAATGCAGGGGATGGAAGAAAGGAAATGTAGGAGAAGGATTAGGGAGAGACGAGAGAGAAAGTGAAATAAAACGATCGTTAATACAGGAACAAGGATGAGAGAGGGATAGAGTGAGAAAGGGAACACGAGAGAGAGAAAGAAAAATAAAGACATAAAACAGGGGTGAGAGAGATAGAGAGAGGGGGAGAGAGGGAGGGAGATGGGGGAGATAAGGAGGGGAAGAGAGAAAGGGAGGGGGTATAGAGGGACGGACGGAAAGAGGGAGAGAGGGGAGAGATAGAAAGAGGAAAGGGAGGGTTACAGAGGGAAAAGGAGAAGGGAGAGAATTAAAGTAGGGACGACATAAAGAGGGAAGGATGGATTAGGGAGAAAGGATGAGAGATAGTGAACACGAAAAGTATGGGTGTGGACAAGCGGGAGAGAGAGAGAGGTCGGAAATGTACGCACGGTTGTGTTTGTACGTTATGTGCGCGCGCGCGCGTGTGTGTGTAGGGCGGAGACTGCGGTAGTGGCGGGAGTAGGGAGAACAGAAATAGAAGAGAATCAGATAAGGAAGAAAGGCAGGTATAACGACTCGCCAAGAGAATAAAAGAGGGATAAGTTTCGAAAAGACGAAACAGTGGGTGGATTATGTATAAGCGACGGAAGTAAAAAGAAAAGGCGACGGAATGAAAGCGGAAGAATAAAGAAATCATGACGGATAATCGAATTGAAGGGGTAAAAAAAAAGCGGAGGACAGATTGGAGAGGAGAGAAAAGGTATATTTGAAGAGTAACTATAAGGCAAGGGAAAAGAGAGAGAGAGAGAGAGAGAGAAAATCCAATTATTATAAGAGGAGGAAACGAAATTTAGATGAAAAATTGAAGGAAAAATCAGAGCAGGTTGTAAAGGAATAGGGAAACGAGGTAGATGAAAGGAAAAAAACTACATAAAAAAAGAAGAAAAACATGACGGATAAGAATAAAATTTAAATAAGAAAAATCGTACCCCTGCAGTATTCATTTAAATTCAAATTTTATTCATAAGGACGTTATCGCGAAAGCTACACCGTAAAAGTTCTCTAGATACATATTTCGACGAATCATATAGCCAAAACGTCTAACTTTACCTGAATATCTCAATCTGACGTGTTTATTTTGCGAAAGCAAACACGCCTAGCCCTTCGTCGCAGAAGATAACTTCTTCAATCCGACAAGAGATTTTTTTTTGCACGTCTGGGATTCTAAGTTTACACTTGAACTAAGGACAACACTGTTATTTGTTTCCATATCTCCGGAATGTGAGCAGCCATTTAAAACCTAGATGCGGGGTGAAAAACAGCTCCTACACACGGTAACTCTCGTCCGCGGCATAATTTCTCGCTGAAGTCAAGCGTAAATTCGGCGATGAGGAATAGGAACAGAATTAAATAGAACAGGACGGAAAAACGGCAAAACAAACAGGGAGAGGTGAATTTTGCTTCGTATATATGACTATTTTGTTAAGTAATTCTATCATGAAGTCGATATGCAGTCGAAATTCATATACGCAATGGTAATTAATATGGTTGAGAAGCCTGCCGAAAGTATTACAAGAAATTTCTTATTATAGTAAAAATATTAAAACAATTTTGATACTGATCACTAGTTACGATTTAAAGCAAAAAAGCTCACCTTTTTTATACTGAAAAGTTGCAGCTCCAATAAGACCCGAAGATATCATTTGTTATTTATGCGGCAAAGAAAATGCTTAATACACACTTCCATCGGAATCCTTCCTGCGGTAAATATACCGTAAGTCATAACCCATGATTTCAAGATAAATACAAACATATTCTGAACTAAAGATTACAATAAAAGAATATACAAAACGATTATACCTTATATATATATATATATATATATTCTGGAAAGCTAAATATCGCTAACATACACAAATTTGTTAACTGTACCTAAGTAATTATATATATATATTATTGTTACCCTTAATAATAAAGTATTTCAGTGAAGTATTTAGATGAGATAAGGAACGTATTCATATCGCAGGGCACGAAGGAAAATACAGCCGAAAGAGACAGACACGCAAAAGTCGTGAGATGCGCAGTGTTTTAGCCAAAGACGCTGCAAGCGGAAAACGCGGGATGCGCGGGACGTGGATTAACGTAGGACCCTGTCGTATACAATTTTATTAATGTCTTTATTTATGAAATTACGTGTGGTGCGCAGCCAGGATGCCTATCCGCGCAGTTTGAATGTGCAGACAACCTTTTCTTTACCCACACCCTTTGATATACAGATAAACCAAAACGACATTCAAATCGAAAATGAAACACAATGAAAATGTCTCCCGCGATATAATTATCGGAAAATAACACAAAAACATGACGATGACGTCATCTTACAGATTATAGAATCTTTCTCGCGGTACCTTGGTAATTCCCGCCTTCATTTCATGCACCTAAAATTTGGATTAAAAAAGAGCGTCTTACATGCAAACGAATACGGTACACCCACAGACGAACAAAATACATTACGAGCATTCCCATTTTGAGAAACTCGTCCAGCAAAAAAAAAAGAACTCGGAGATGTACGACCGAAAGGAAGAGGTAAATGGAGGAAATAGGAATGATGAGACACGGTTGGAAGGATTGGAACGGTTTAAAGGGAAAAGGAGCGTCAGAACGCCTGATGCGGTAGACTAGGAAATGAAAAAGGAGATAGAGAGATTCCGGAATGTGACCTGAAATGAAAAATCTGAACGGGACCTAGAAAGAGACCTTGAGGAAATCATTCCCCTTTGAGAAGAAGAATGGTATAGACAAGAATGGGAGATGGAGTGGTTTATTTTTGGGAAGAGAGATTGATAGGAGAGTAAGGCTTTGAAAGAAAGACACAGAAGGGATGTTAAAAGGCGAAAGAGAAAGGAACAAGAGAGTGAATGAAAATAAATAAATAAAGTCGACTTTATGGAACCGAGAAACTTCGTCCAAAAAGCATTCGAACGAGATGAAATAAAAACGATTCATTGCTTTCCTTCGGCTCGATAGTATGTCATGTACGAAAGCATTAAATTTAATGGTATTTGCGAAAGAAAGTCCGCGGATAAAAGTTAAGTCTTTAAGCGGCATAAAAAATAAACAAATGCGAAATGACATAAAAATGTACGGACGCTTATGCATTAAATATGTTTAAAGAACTACGTTCCTACTCCGTTATCTTCGACAACGAGAGGAACAATTATCTAAACATCAGCAATGGACAAACAGAGACATCTAAGATAAATATTGAGTTAAAAAGTAGGAGATAAGATGGAACCACTCTCATAAAGACACACATGTTACAAGTACGATGAAATCATAAAGCTGGTGATCGAGAGTGCAGAGAAGTAGTCTATTTCGGAGTATACATAACTTCCAAATGCGTTCTTTGCTGTATCAAAAATTGCCGTTTCGGATTTACAGTCTCACGTTTCACTTTTTCCCTCTCTCTCTCGCGGTTTGTGGCCCTCCTGAGCTCTATAAAAAAAAAACACAACCAAAATATTTCCGTCCTATCGCCTCCTATTTTAAGCGCGTTTTCTAGGTTCCCCTGGATAAAAATATAATACACGCAATCCGTTTCGAGTTGGCCCACCTTTGCTCTCCAACAATCTACATAGATCCCACGCGTGGAGAACTTATATATATAACACTCTCATCCTATCTTCCACGCAATCGAGGTCTCTCCCCACCCTTCAATAGAAGACCATTTCGAGACTTTTAAAGAAACCATCTCTTTTGAAATGATACACACAGTGCGTGCGAGAGGAAAACGACAAAGACGTGGCGCCAGGAAGAGATGAGCCGCACGCAAGAACACCAACGGAAAGAAAGTTAAGAGGCGACTAAACCGAGAAGTATCCACGAAACGAAATGCAAAACAAGTTAGGAAAGCGTACAACGTATCACAAATGGGGCGCGTTTCGTGCAATGGAGTATTAGAAAGCAATTATATACCTGTACGTAAGGGAAATAGCGTTTTAAAGTCCTTTTCTTCATCATAAATAATCCATTTTCTTCCTATTTAATAGTACTACATGCACACGTAAGGAAATTAAACGTTTGTTTGGGAGATTGTTTATGTTAGCAACAATGAAGTAACCATGCAAGAAAATTTCTAAGTTCAACTCCATATACGACTTTCTTGTTTGATTTTCTCGATAACGGCTACTCCTACGATGAAAATATATAGAAAAGAAAATACTCTACTTTACCAGTTCTACAACTTTTATTTGAAAAATATTTTGATATGAACAATAGTTTACGAGATATGACGAAAATTTAATTTTTTGTCTCTAGTAAAGTGGTACCCCTGATTGGCGTACGTGATTCATTTTTGCGATTTTCTTATTATATTTGATTGAAAGTCCTTAATATCAAATTTCATGAAAATCCGTTAGGTAGAAGCCGAGAACGAACATGCGGACGGACGGACGGACAGACAGACGGACAGACGGACGGACGGACGGACCGACCGACGATAATAGGCGCTCACGCTGTAAGCGAAACGCGCCTAAAAAGGATAAACTTAAGAAGTGGCAGCTAGAGCTTCAAACATATTCAGGGATTTGAGCCATTAATGTGTAGTTAAATAACTGATTATTTTCATGCAGAGGACAAGTAATACCTGTACGAATAAAATGAAATAAATAAAATAATAATAGAAACGAGACATAATGCGCGTAGAATGCTACAAGCCGAACGAAAATATAAAATCGAAGGACGACTTTTTTTTACCCTTAGTTTATTTTCCAGCCAAGTTTGCTTTTCTTTGTGCCACGCAATCCCTGTACATACCATTTTCCCTCCGATCCTCTCGGAAAGGTCTCGAGTATTTTCGCAGAACGTGGTAACACACGGGAAGCAAAGTTAACGATTAATTTGTCCATAATAGAGTGAGAAACGATGAAACGATCCGAGACAGACAGTTGTTATGAGCTCCTCAGCTTCAAACTCGTCCATTAAATTTCACAAAAGAATAAAAAGAGAGAGCCTTTTAACGAGCAACAATTCTAAAAAGACAGAAAACTCTGAGAGAGGGAAAGCGTAAAGAAGAAAGGAGGGTTATAAACAATCGGAGGAAAATATTTCGTAAATAATAAATGAAACAATATTTTTTTTAAAGACCCAAAATTGTATGAACGGGTAAACAACAGTGGCGAAGTAATGCGGCCTTTGAAAAAAAACAGTCTGGAAACGATACATCGGGGCCCGGAGAAGGAATGGCAGATCTCGATGGGAAAATAAAATTCGACTCCCCGTCGCCATTGACGAAGTGGATAGAATAGAAAAACCTATAAGGAGACTCATTGAGGTTTTCTGCATAACTTTCACCCCGGCTTACGTGCGTTTCTCCGGAGAAGATCTTTTGTATTATTACACACTAGCTTTTCGTACCCGGCTTCGCCCGGGTGCATTTCGGACTGCAAATAGTTATACTTTTTCCCGCTTAGAAGACAGCTTGAGAAAATGATACATACTAAAACTTCTCCTCTCCTTTCTGTAAACAACATTAGGAGTCTTGAAATAAAGTGGAAAGAACACGAAACGAACCAATACGAAAATTACAAAAACCACCATGAAAAAAGAAATGAATAAAACGCTAACCAATACCCGGTAGAAAAGGATGTAAACCGACAAATAAATAATCGTGGAACATAAATTAAGAGTACAACCAAAGAATATAAGTTCAATGTAAAGACCACCAAGAAAAAAGAAATGAATTAAACTCTAACCAATAGCCGGCATAAAAGGTGTAAACCGACAAATAAGTAATCAAGGAACAAAAATCAAGAGCACAACCAAAGAATATAAACATAGACTACAAAATGAACAACTAACAACGAAAACAAAGAAAACAAACAAAGAACACAAAAAATGGACACGAAACGAAAGCAAATGAAAACAACAAACTAACCAAAACCAACCAACGAATAATCTCCTAAAGCTCAATTTATCTGATGATGGCGGCTGACACTTTCTATTCAGTTGCTAAATAAACAACCAACAATCACAAAATAGCGTGTCGTAGCGATGAGTAAATATTGATCACGCGGAATATGAGTTTGTATGTCAACATAATAACAGGAGAAACTAAATAAGAATACCTATTATTACTCTAAATAGATATAAAATTATTGATCTTAATTGTGTTTTCCATCGCAATTAATTGAATAATAGATTGAGATATTCGAACGAATCGATTTTAAATAATGTAGTAAAATGTTTTACTTTTCTAACGTAATTAATTACGTGAGTGTATCGGTAGTGTTTACATTTTACCCATGGAACCGCAGACACGAATTCTTAATTTTAGTTCAGAAGACATAATAAAGTTCAACATAGGTATTATTCAAATAAAATATTTCGAAATTCACTGCGTTACGTGTTCAAAATGTTAATCTAATTTAGTTCTCGTATTAAAATAACAATTACTCAAGAGTGAACCTTATTTCCAATTGATAAAACTCTCTTTTAATTCAAAACGATATTATATATTACAAAAAAATATCTAATTATCATTGAAACGCAAAATGGATGAGCATAGGAAAAAACTTGCATGTTAGCATGAAATGCTCAATTCAGTTTTTATTGATAAATTGATAAAACAAAACACAAAAACTTTAACGTAGTAATTTAATCATATATCTTCAGTAATTTTCACTTAAACAAAATATGAAATAAATTAAGACAAAAGGCATATAAAAACAATTTAACTTATATCCAAACATACCTATAATGCGAATGACACGATTACAGAAAAAGAAACAGTTCACTAATGTTTATTCGCAGAATTAACCTGTGTATAGAAGACCATAGATAATGAAAGAAAAACATACAATCAAATCAGAAGATATTAAATGAGTATTTCATCAACTATTTCTACGTTTACGACATGTTTATAGTTCAAACGTAATTTGTTTACATCGGTTGCTAAGTATATCCAAATGCTGAGCAATAATGAAAATAAGATTTTCCCTTCAATTCGTCTTATTTGATCTGTAAGCCCCTCTTTTAAAAAATTATTCCAAAAGAGGAGATAATTTACCACAAAAAAGTCTGCGAGAGCATATGTCTGCGATATATATGTAAGGAGTTAAAAATTCGAGAAATTTACGAAAAAATTTTTAATGGAAATCCCATATAAACGAAAATATTTTATTATAATTAAATAGTACACCGAATCGGTTTAAAAGCCTTACTACACCACCGTACACATGATAACGGTTAATATGACACCTTCCTCTTTTTTCTGCGTGTTGTAGTTTCTGAGCCTTAGCAGAACATACATACATACATACATACATACATACATACATACATACATACATACATACATACAAACACCTTACTTTATAGATATGTATAGATTATAGACAAGGTTTCTTCAATCTTTATAGCTGGAGCAAGACCTTTCAAAAAATCAACTCCTACTCTGGACTATATTTTAAAGCGATAATTAGCTGAAATATACTTTTACTGAAAGTACTGTAAGTTATAGTTGTAAATATAAATAACAATAATTATTGTATTTTATGTATTGTTTAACGGTGTCGAAAGGACAGTGCGTGATTTATTTCGTGAAAAACGGGCACGCGATATCTTAATGGCTTATGAGATATACAAATAGTTTTTCTATTCTTTAGTACTCCTTTGTCGGGAAAACGCTTCCGAAGTTGCATGAAAACTGATGTGCGTGGAACAGTTGTTACCTTTTGGTAGTTTCCAGCAACTCATTAAAACTCACCAGGCACACCCAAAGGGTACTGGTAAACTTAGTTGAAAACCTACATTCTAGCCTCTTAAGTCTTTTTCTGCGCTGCATGTTTTCTCCAAGGCTTGCCCTTCGAAGAAGAGATGATGACCTCACGCTGGCCACCGCTTCGAAATTAAAACGGCACTTTCACGGAGAATATTAGTTAATATGACCACCTTATCACTCTTTCTAAGGGTGATTAAACGCCTGTCTATTGTAAATTAAAACTACTAAGTTCAAAATATTTTTTTAAATTTAAATTGCGCAGAAACACGTGGAAATAATTTACTTTTAAATCTTTATAGAGGAATGCTGCATAATTTACATGACAATATTTTTCCCATGGAATACACAACAATCATTTATATGAGAAAATATATTTCCAGAATATTACTCTTAAAATGGACAGGCAACGGAAGATTTTCCTGATATAGGTGTAGTTATTTGGAACATAACAGGAAACTTTAAAAAAAACTGATTAAACCTGAAACTTAATGCTAAAGATATGACTTTTTTAAAGAGCTATTTGACTTAAAGATTACTAAGAGAGACGAAATTTCAAGCTACAACACGCAGAAGTACAGGTAAAAGTGGAGATGTGTATGGATCTTTTAAATATTGATGATTGTAGACTCTCTCTATCTGCAAAGCACCCTGAATTTGCAGTAAAAAATACTGTTTAATAAACTTCCAAAGCAAATGAGAACGTCGGTCGATAGTACAAAAAAGCTCCAAGTAGATCTTAAGGAATTCTTTACAGGGTCTGTATTTTACTCCATTGAAGAGTACATAGAGAGAGGGAAATTTTGATTAACTGTGATATGATAAGTTTTGATTTAATTTTGTGATATGATTAATCGTAATGTAACTTTGTAATAACCTGATTGACGATGCCCATACAATTTAAAATTGTCCATGGCAACTAAATAATTATTATTATTATCCCAGAATATTTAATGAGTTATCATTAGACCTAAAAAAAACTGAAAACAATATCACAGGTAAAATTGAAAGTCAGAGAGTACTTGTTAAATTGATATTGTGCTTGATGTCTCTCTTTTTTAATTTCCTGATTATAATATGTTGTATAATACTCAAAGTGGATTGAAAATATTGTTTTGTATCTCTCTTGAGATGATATGTATGACTTTTTATGAATATGTTTTCTTAACATGATAAAAAGCTTTCATATGAATACATGGTTTCTATGGAAATGGCTATGATTGTGACTTATGTCGTTTATGAAGGAACTTAGGTGTTTTTTTTTTGAATGAGCACAACTAGAGATTGTGATTTCTCGACTTTTTTTCATTCTCGAGATTCGAGATTTCTCTTTTTTCCCAATATTTTTTTTTTTAATTCGAGAATTTATTTTCAGTCTCGAGAATTCTCGAGAAATCTCGAGTGCAAAAGCAATTGCTCGTGAAAATTTCCATAAAATATTTTTTTCTTAAAAAGCGGCAATGGAAGATAATAATTCTGAATTTAAAAAAATGAATTTTAATTAATATTTCTCGTACAAAAGTGAGCTACTTACTATTTTCGATAATAATTTTCTTTAGCATTACAGCAGAAATAATTCCGAAATGAATACCATATTTTTAGTCTTTAGATGATGTTTAATTGAAACTCAATAACAAACAAAGGTAATATGACTTAGAAAGGTCAAGATTAAAATACAATTATCAGTGCATTAATTTTTATCACATCTTAGGAAGTAATGTTTTAAAAAACACAGTCTATTGATTTGTCGGATAATCTTGCCCTTCTCTTAGAGACCAGATTTCCAGAAATAGAGAAATTTCTTTCGTTTTGGGTCGACGTTGGTTTAATTGTACTTAAGGCATTTTTCAGCTTTTCCAAGTTGGTTTTCCCGTTGCCTCGTACACGTGCATTTCTTTTGATAACGAATGGAAGTCATCGTCAATTACTTGGCTTGGCATCAAGCATTTACGGATCGATTCTTCCAATTGTTGATTCAGGCTCAGACTATCACCTTGATCCGTTTTTAAGTTTTCCTCAACTGGTTCTTCAGCATGATTCAGTGTAGTATTCTTTTCATTTTAATAATGGTATAGTCTGTTCATGATTAATTTTGCTGTTTTGACGTTTTCATTTTTTGGACTTAGCGCAATGAAATCGTATTTTTTACATAGCTGTAGGCATTTTGGGTCCTGAATATACTTTATCAAAGAAATTAAAGGCACATCTCTTCTGTTGGCAATTTGTTTTTTCAATGCATCAAGGAGATTCGCACTTATTTCAGAGGTGTTATCGCCTAATGGACGGTTCATTCCTATGTCTTGCAGAGAATCTCGAGAAATTTTTTTCGAGACTCGAGATTCTCGAATATTAGAAAAAAAATTTCTCGAGAAATGAGAATTTGAAAAAATAGGAATTTCTCGAGAATTCTCGAAACAATCTCTAAGCACAACCTGATGAGCCTATAGCTCAGATGGACTCTAATTTTTACATTCGTAAATAGATAAGATGGTTTGTGATGTAATAATTTCAATTTTCTTTTTTGTAATTTTTGCATTTTTCCTTTTTTGTAATTTTTTATTTTTTCTTTAAATTCCAAATTTCTTCTCTTGTAATTTACTTTTGTGCTTCGCACCTTTGTATATTTTTCTGTATATTCTGTATATTAAATTATTATTATTATCCCGAATTATTTTTTAATTTATTACCTATGGAACTAACAATAATAAACCTGGAGAAAATATCTACTGTAAAAATGAAATATATAAATTATTTACTGGATAAGTATGTAAGATAACTTGTAATCGTTAATGTATATAAAGCAATCGATGGATAATTAGACTGATTAAGTTGGCACTCCCTGACAAGCTTGAGCTTGAGGTGACCAGGAAGGTTGCTATTATGTACTTTATTTTAATCATGTGAATTCTAATTTTTTATTGAGTTCGTATTTCCTATTGTATTATTCAGAAGCCTGGCAATGTTTTCGTTTCCTTGTGCATTAATACAATTGTATTTGAATCTGTATTATTACCATAATTTTTTACATCATTTTCTTTTATGTCATTATTATTATCAAATTTTAAATACGTTTCTCTATCATAATCGTATGGTTTAAGAGTAGCAAACGAATAATCCTTCCTAACGTCTTGGAATATTTCGTATGGTTCACACAAAACGATCTGTCACCTTTTCTTTCGGATAGGGTGAATACCCTTTTCATTCTCCCCACTTCTTAAAAGAAAAGCGCCCAGTGGGAGATCGAATAGCCAGCTAGATTTTTACTTTCGAACGTTTTATTTCCCTCCCATTCCATTGGGGACGTGAGAACCAAAATGGCGACGACTGTAAAAGATCGCACGGCAGCGAAGGATGCCGTTTCGCACGTGCGAAACGAGCGAAGAAATAAATAGAGGTAGAAAAAAATGGCGAAAGGCTCTCAAAATGACCTTTCGAATAAAAGTACCGAGTTCGCATCCCCATGAAACGCTTTCATAGGTTATCCGCGAGGAGCTTAAAAAGGTGTTTTGGTACATTTTATGGACACTTCTATAGTTGCATATATTTTTATGGCATGTATCTTGACTTGTGATGTTGTTACAGTCGTGCCTAGAGTGCGAAGAATTAGGGCAGGATTTCATTTCTTATTTGAATTCGTTGGTTTTAGTAATTAACATCCTATGGTCTCGTGTATAACGTGCACATTATCCAATGTTTGTTTCATATACTCCCACGGAGTTTCTTTGTCTATAATGAATAAATTTTTAATAGAAAATTTTGTACTCAAAAGTGTATTATTAGCAAAGAAAATTACGCATCAAATTCCTCAGATTCAGTATCACAATTCAAATCAATTTCACTGATAAAATTAACAAATGAATCCGGTAACTCTCTTTCGTCAGAAAAAGGTATTGCTGTGGCCATCGTCAGCTTAAGTACGAGATTTCATTCATTTTCGTTCTACCGTCTAGGCTCCAGAGCCAGTAACAGACAGACAGACGGCATTGACAAAACCACTTTTTCGAATTCAGCGACACCTAAAACGTGTATTTCCGTAAAAATCTCGAGGTCGAATTTTTTCGCGAAAACAATACTTTCTCGATACTTCGTATGAGAAACTAAAAATAACTCGTAAAAATTTCACATAATTATGCAATACAATCACTTGATAAAATCTGCAAACCTTCTCCATCAACGATACACGAAAAAAACGTAATAGCATTAAAAAAAAACAACTCGGCTTCGAGAGAGAAAAAAATTTCATGACATTTTCGCAACAACCACAGCGTCCAAAAAATCGGCGATAAAAGAATATTTCCGCAAAACCTCCTTTGATATACATATATATAGAGGGGGGGGGAGAGAAAAAAAACCTGCGAAATAACGTGAGCTTACAACCCCCTCTCTCTCTGTTCAATTCAAAAGGTCGGGTCAGATGCCATAAGGTGTGTTGTTCGTCGGACGGTGCGGGAGGTGTGAGTTCCTTTGTCCTCGATCGAGTTTCGTTAGGGATCCGGGGAGGAGAAGGGGGGGGGGGGGTTAGAGAGAGACAATGGAGAGGGGGGGGGGAGAGTGAGAGAGAAGGAAAGAGTAGGATGCGAAATAGGAAGAGACACGATGGAGATTCGTACCCTTCGGAATTGGACACTAACCAAAAAAAATATTGGACGAATCGTCGGTGGCTGTTATCCTCTGCGAAGGGAAGAGAGAGAGAGTAGGGGGGAGAAAAGGGTTGAAAAGGGTTTTGCAGCGGTTTAGAGAGAGGATTTCAGGAATGGGCAAAAAGTGTCGAAATAGACACCTTCAGGGAAGAGACAAGGCGAGGAATGTAAAACTCTAAAGGAGGCCACGTAATTCGACAGATGGACGGACGACGACTTTATTTTTTTTAATGCGTTTTATTTGCGATGAAAATGCTGGCGGAAAAGAAGCAATTACGCGTCAACCTCTAACTGTAACGTCAATGGTGACGAGGTTGCGCGGTAATAACAATGTAAAAAAATGTCAAAAGACACGCCACGTACTAACAACCTTCCTTTGAACAGCAGGTTTCGGTTTATGGAAATGTTTAAAAGATTAGCTTCCACGGTGGAATTTTTATAAAAGAATAGATGTATAGACTTAAAAACATCAAACGAAATTTCTGTAACGTACCAAAAGAAACAAAGCCATTGCCTAATCATAGAATTTCTTTGATATCTTCAACGAATCGATTTTTTTACGATGAATAAAATTAGGGTAACAAGTACGAAATTAAAACAATTCAATAATAAAATCTTTTTGCTTTACAAAATAGGCGGCCTTAAAAGGATAAAACAAGAAAAATTTCGGACTGTTTTGTTAAAAAAGATTTTGGTGCCATAGTCTTTTCATTATTGTTCTTTACATATAATTTACGTAATAATTTCGCTTCGATCGGAGGTTTTCAAGATTGATCTTCAATAAAAAATCGGTACAATATACACTGTACAAACTTTCTCATATACTAATGCGTCGCTTGGTTATCTTTAGAAAAATGTGAACTATGTACAATCATTATAAACATCAACTTGAATAACTATTCGAAATTTGATGAAATTCGTATGAGCCGGTTTTTAGAAAATCCAACTGTTAATAAAGTTTTCCAAGAATGAACTTGAATTTTCATTCATTTTTTTGATAAATTGGAACTGTGTAGTATTATAGCAAACGTAAATTTAAGTAACTGTACGAAATTTGATAAAAATCGTTGTAGCCGTTTTTGAGAAAATCAAATTGATGTTAAAATTACCAAGAATAAATGGCCCTTAATTATTCTGCAATGTCAACCATTTCTTCATAGCTGTTATTCTGTATGATAAAATGCCTAACTACGAGATTTCAATCATTTTTGCTCTACCGTTTAGGCTCTAGAGTCGCGAACAAATGGACAGATGGAGAGAGAAAAAAAGGGAATTGCGAAAACCACTTTTTCGGACTCAGGTACACCTAAAACGTATATTTCCATCAAAATCTCGAGATCGAATTTTTTCGCGATTACAATACTTTCTCAATATACTTCGTATATGAGAAAATATAAATTTTTTTGCTATTAACTTTGTATTCAGACTCCATTTATTCCAGCTTATGGATTGCGATTATTACGTAAATGATATGTAAATGGTAATGAAAAGAATATGACATCGTTCACATTTTTCAAAAGATAACTAAACGATGCATTAGTACATGAGAAAGTTTGTACAATGTATACTGTAGCGATTTCTTATTGAATCTCAGCCTTGAAAACTTCCGATCAAAGCGAAATTATTACGTAAATGATATGTAAAGAACAGTAATGAAAATAATATGACGCCAAAATCTTTTATAACGAACAAATAGTCCGAAATTATTCTTGTTTCATCCTTTTATGGCCGCCTATTTTGGAAATTAAAAAGATTTTATTTTTGATTTTTTTTTAATTCTTACTTGTTTTCATCTTTTAAGATCGAAAATGAGTAACATTCAATAAAAAATAAGGGACGTAAATAATTTACCTCAATCGCTTTCTTACAATGATTGATGTCAAAGTTTGTGATATGTGGAACTTTGTGACTTCAAACGACTCTAGCGCTAGTAGGCTGGTCAGTTTAAATCACAAAGCAAATAAGATGAGAAACCCGGTACCGGCATTAGCCTACTCTTTTCGAAAAGCATCAAGGAGGACAAACGGCTTTACGTCCCTTCAGAAGGATGAAGCATTGATTCGGGTGCTCTCCTCGTAAATAAGGGGCCGCAAGGTCTATTGAAAAAATTCCATTTTCGCAGGTTTTCAAGGGGTATGCTCAGCGTAAGAGGCTAACGACCTCGCCACTACGCCACGGCACCCCATTTCGCAGGTTTTGAAATTTTGAAGATGCTTTTCTACCCAGAAGCTATCTACCGCAGCGTGAGGAATAAAAATACTTTCCCAAAGGAACCATCTACTGATTACGAGCTGGCAAGTGTTTTATGAAAAAGTTCAAATTTTTAAACTAACAGTGAACATTATAGAGGTATAAAAATCACAAAATAGAAATAAGCTAAAACTTTCGTACAATTAAGTGTTTTAACTTCTCTCGCCATTACAACTCACGTTCAAATCCGTATTTCCCGATATCATTGCTAAAATAGGGGCAAAGAATGCTGTGACAATGTACGTAGTAGTTCAATTTCTTGCACTCAGGCGGACCAGCAGAGCCACAGCAACCAGACATTTGGAAAATTTGAACATTCACAGTTTAACTTATAGAGATGAGATACGAAATTGATTATGGGCTAAAAACCATCTGCAATCCATACGCTTTCAATCAATGTAACATCCTTTACGATCCGATCATTCGTTCTAAAGATATGAGGGAACAAAAAATGGTCTACCCCAAAATATATAAATAAATAAATAGGTAAATAAATATCGGACGAACGTATACAAAAGACTAATTTAAAAAACCTGTCACTAAATGGATATACGTAGGTGTGATCTATAATGTCGTTGCTTGGACGGTTGATAAAAAATATTTTCCAACTCTTATTCGTGGGATAATAAAGATTCATGCGAACTTCCACCAGCAAAAATCCCATCCACTCCCTTTCTTCCATCACCCTTCATCCGGATAGGCCGGGGTATAAATCAGTCACGGTTCGTCTTTTCTTCCCATCATTCTCTTTGAAACGCACCCATTCACTTTTACATTTTATTTTCCATTCCATTGCGACTTTCTATTTCACCCATTGTTAAACACCAGCCGTTGTTTTCCCCCAAAAGCATGGCTCTTAATTTGACTTCTTGGAACTCCGGAAAGATCCAATCATTTTTTTGCGTTCCCGAACTTTTTATAAATGTACTCTGTATAGAGTTTTCGTTCATATTTCTACTACATTTAAAGTGTATTTCGAGTCCGTTATTTCACCTTTCTCTACGAACCTTTCCATGCTGTCCATATTGACAGCCATTTAAAACACAGCTAAGCAAATCGCTATCAACATTAAGCGTACTACGCGATATTACGTACTTCCATTCTTACAAATTTTTTTATATAAGGACCAAACCATATAATTTATTCGCTAACTCTCCATCGATGTTTTTCGAGTACAGTAATACCCCGCTATACGTCGGAGATGCGTTCCTGAAAAATGCGACTTATAACAAAACAACGTATAGCCAAACAAAGATTACCATAAGATCTATGAGAAAGGTTAGGGGTTACGTTCCTGGCGGATATTTTGTGATACTTTTGTTTCCCAAATAATACATCAATACAAGTACATTGGACATAGTATGTTACCACTACGTGTTTACTACTCATTGCTACTAGGGTTTAATATACGTTTAATCGTAACAACGAGTAACCGATTGAGATAATAAATTCAGAAATCACAGAAAATAACTGCCTATAGTGTGATGGAGCACAAAAATTGTTTCTTTAGTTACACGTACACTGATACGCACTTTAAGAGTACTTTTCAACAGATTTCGCAATCCAAATTATTGTATATCCAATATCTCACGAGATATCAAGGCAAACGTAAACACACAAAATGTTAAGACATAAATCGCATAAGCCGTTTTTTCGAAAATCCATTTGTTAGAATAAACTAGCCTTATATTCATTCTTTGAGAAAAATGAAATATGTAGTATTATTTTAGACGTAAACTCTAAGTAACTGTTCGAAATTTGATCAAAATCGTTAATCCGTTTTTTATAAAATCAAATTGTTGTTAAAAATGAGTAGAATAAACTTCCCTCAATTATTGAGCAATATCAACCATTTCTTCATAGCTTCTACTCTGTATGATAAAATGCCTAAGTACAAGATTTCATTCATTTTCGCTCTACCGTTTAGGTTCTAGAGCCGCGAACAGACAGACCAACAGACAGACGGCATTGCGAAAACCACTTTTTCGGACTCAGGTACACCTAAAACGTATATTTCCATCAAAATCTCGAGGTCGAATTTTTTCGCGATAACAAAAGGTACTTTCTCAATAAACTTCGTACATGAGAAAGTAAAAATTAAACTCGACCGGAATGGGTTTGTAGATGGCAAAGAGAATGACATAAAATGGAAATGTTTATTGCGAAGCGAGAGACTTGTTTAGAATTACTTTCGCTGAAAAAATGAGTTGGTATGTTTTCTACTGGAAGGTAACTAACAATAATAATAATAATTTTAAAAAGGGATCGCGTATATCATGAGAAAAAAACTTTACGAAATGTCGGGGGAAAAATGCCCTAAAGGGAAACGAAATGAGACTAACAACAACACTTAAAAAATGCTTTCTCTTTATTTTAAGTGGATTTATCAAACCGATAATTGTGTGTAAAACTATCTCTTCAAGTTATGAAGTTATAATGATGAGAAGCTTTGAGGAGAGAACAAAATTGTGGGCTTAATTATTTCCAGGACATTCTCATTTACGAAAATTATTCAAGCAAAAACGGATAATTAAACAGTCAAACGAGCATAGTGGTATTTCAAGGTCGTGCTTATTTAACGAAGCTTATTATTAGTGAAAGCAATGGCGATTACTCGTTCAGATCTTATATTAGTCGCACGTATGTACACTACAGGGAGATACGATAAAATTTCGCTAATGAGAACTTTTCAGTTTTATCTACTTACTTCGATCATTCCCCGTAGAATATTCTATACGTAAAACGTAAAAGTATTCCAGTGTTACGTTATTCAACGTTGCGTTCTTCTGATTATTACGAATGAATTTACATGGTGTAGACACTATAATTTACCCGTGTATATATTAAGCAAAAACTATATTACACATTGAGTAAATGATGGTCGATGTTCCCTATTATGCCATAAGCATTATAGCTTATATGTATATCCGAAAAATAACGAGTAAATTTTAACTCCAAACTGAGGTTTTAATGTGCCACTTTTTTATTTATGAAACAAGAAATTTTCCGGGATTTTTTGAAAAGATATTATTCATTGGCGATAAAGAATCCTTACTCCTTTATATTTTCCTTTAACATTTGAGTATCGAGTAAAAATACCCTCAATAAAGTATGTACGTACGTTCGGCATAAATTTCGTGAGTGCACATGGTCCTCGAATATATACGCTACGACGAGATTCCATCGTAGATAGCGACAGTCCGTTGATTTAAGCACCACACGATTGGTATGAAAGAGCAGAGTACGGATCGCAGAGAGGGATACTAGGCGAACAGAAACATTCTTTACTGCGCAGAAAAGGGTTAAAAGATTGGGAAGAGAAGAAGTTAAATCTATTGCTTGAAAAAAAATGAAAGCGGGTAGGCGTCGACGACGCACGGTCAAAGGTGAAAAACGGAAAGAGGAGCAGATGCAAAAGAGTAATTAGGCAGAGATTAACGAGCAGAATGGGATAAAATATTAACAGACATGAGAGGACAAATAAAGAGAATGTGACGTTAAAGGTGAACTATTGGTAACACGGCCTTCGACACGCCTATAAACTCCACAACAACAGCAACGAAGAAATTATAAATGCCGCGAGAGTATTAAGGACGCCGAATTGTTCTCGAAGAGATTATTTAATATCAGATTTTTCACATAGCTCAATTTCGCCATGGAGACATTTATCTAAAAGTGAAAAATGTTTTGTAAAAAAAACAAACTCGCAGGACAAAACAAAATTATTACACAGAGGATACAACGTAATTTTATGACGCTTCGAGTTATCCATGCCATTGCTGCCGAGCTATTTTTAGCGCGCTGCTACGATTCGCGTTTCGCTAAACAATCAACCTGAATTAAACGGTATAACAAAGATGGAATTATCATACCTAACACATCATATGTATAACTAAATGATTTCACTGACACGAGCCAATTCAGTGGAAGCTCAAATTTAGGATTCGTAACCATAATCTGAGAATTATAGACCTTGTCTTGTGATTGACTAATTTAAAAAAGTAATAAGTATCGAAAACTGAAAAAACTGATTGTAAGTTGTATCAGAGTTATGTACGTACAATATCTATAACAAGGTATCTAGAGACTACTTTTCGTGAATAAGCACTGAAGCGTTGCAGCCGAAACTGTTCCATAACCTCAGCCTATTTGAGAAAGGTAAAAAATACAAGTATACTTACTGTTTCAACTCTTAATTCTGAAGGGATTATTTTATAATTCGTAGCTTTTTCTTTGCACAGCAGCAACCACACCTACACGTGTTTCCGGATTATTTTTTTTTTTGGAGGGCCCAAAACAACGGCCGTCACGCCGAAGTGCTTTAACCCCACAAAACGTAAGACACGAATGCGCAGCAAGAAGCGCCAACTTAAGCGACGACATAACCAGGGCTCATCACGACTGAGATAAATACAGCTACGAAATTTGCGTGGAAATCTCATAAACATTAAAGGACGAGTTAGCAGCGTATTCCTGCAGAGCTTAAAAATTATGGATGCTATAGTGAAATGGTTTTTATTTTTCAGCCGAGGCAGTTTTGATGTTGGTAAGGGATACGTGTTGTTTTGAGAGACCACTTTTGCCGATAAAACTTTATAAATCGAAGATAGGACTTTAAAGTAAACTAACACCGTTATACGAGTAAAGGTAATACTCAAATAGTCTTTAATGGATTGCAACTCTGCATATGTTCCTAGTAGAGCAGGGATGGCAAATGATTTTTTCTCGCGTGCCAAGAAAGTAATTTGAATAATCGGAATTTTTATCGCGTGCCACTAGTTCACTCCTCTAAGGAACTTCATATTTTACATAGAAAATAACAAGATTACGCGTGCAACGTATTTTCCATCCCTGTACTAGAGTATATAAGAGCCGTATGATTTGAATTGATGGCCTAAAGTCGATGAAAGAAAGTACATATGACTGTCTATGTATTTATGTGTACACAAACACGTTCGCGCGCCCACACACACACGAGATATTTTTAAATTGCATGTTAATTTACTCAACGCTATGCAAAAATTGTCGATAACGGAAAAATTAAAGAGATGCCATCGATACTCCTGCATGTTTCGCGAAATAAATTAGTATTTAATATTTATCCACTTGCAAGTAATTCATAGATAGATGATCGGGATAGCGCCTCCAAGACTTTGGCGCCCCGGGCATCCGCCCTGTTTGCCCGTACCTCGATCCGGCCCTGCAAACATATATACATGCACGCAATCTTCTACTCTGTAAAGAAACCCGTAGAATTCATTATCCGGAGCAAAGAAAAAGTCCCTCTCCCTTTCTTTAACGTCTCACGAAAAACCGGCCTGTCACAAAAGCGAATCAGGGCTTTTTGGACCGCAGTGAGAGGGGGAAGAGATGGTGATTATTTCGTCCGAGATAAGGATCTGAGCTGGCGAGATGGAAAAAGAGAAAGTGGAATGCAGCCGCGGAGAAATGAAGAGAAAGAGGGGAGGGAGAGAAAGGAAGAGATATGTAAGAGCGCCGAAGATGGATACGGGATCTAGCAAAATAAACAGGGAGAAAGGATGCGCGAAATGAAGGTAAAAAGGGAAAAAGACGGAGAGAAATGAACTCGGTCTGTAGACTGAGCGTGAAATACGAGCAGACAGGAAGCGGTGGAAATATGATAAAAAAATTTAAAATAGAGAATGTACGAAATGGAGAAATGAAAATGGAGTGGTGAAAAGAAGGAAGAAAAAACGTATGTTAAATGATGGCTCGGACTGATGGAAGATAAGATAAAGCGAGGATTTAAGGAGAAAGCAGAATTTCCAAAATTAAAAATCTGATGTGGCAAACACATGACTTCTCCATATTTGGGGTATAGATATTTAAATTATTATGAAAATCCTTATAAGGCAATATTATTATTTCGTATCGTAAAAGAATACAGTCGTCCTTACTGCCGTAAATTATATTTTGAGTATGTTTACGGAATTCACCGATCATTGGTGGTGGCGCTGTATACTGTAAATTACGAAAACGTTGAATATCTCCGAAATGGATGGTTCTACGAAAATTTGTTCAAACAAAACTTAGAAGAAATATTATTCTCCACAACTTTTGCCCTCATGAAGATTACCAATAACGACGTTTTTAAGGAAATATTTGACGGAAACCGAAAACACCGATTATTTATAAATAATTCCTAAACAATAACTGCTATGGAAAATTGTTTGAAATAAAATATGTAGGAAATTATATTTTATACATTTTTTGTAATGGTCTCTGTATACAATAATGCCGTATTATCGGAGAAATATCGCAAAAACCGAATCGGGTTTCGAATAAACCTCGACTTCCGGTTAACCGGTATTGTCCAAAAACTAATCTTTTCTTTGTGCTCATGCTAAAGTGTTATATATGAAATTTGGTAAAGACATGGCATGTACTTTTTGAGTTAGAGCGCCCACAATCACATACATCCACAGAGAGACATCATTCCGAAAATAGTCTAAACGTGTTCTAGGGACCTCAAAACGTGTATTTCCGTTGAAATCTCGAAGTCGATTTTTTTCGTGATCACAATACTTTCCCTATACTACGTATGGAGAAAGTAAAAATCGGTATTCCATACATTATACAAACTTTCTCATATACTAATGCGTCGTTTAGTTATCTTTAGAAAATGAAAATCGTATGAGCCGGTTTTTAGAAAATCCAATTTTTGTTAAAGTTGCCCAAGAATAAACTTGCCTTATATTCATTTTTTTAGAAATATGAACCATGTAGTATGATTGAGGATGTAAACTCAAGTAACTGTACGAAACTTGATAAAAATCGTTTACTTAAAGTTGCCCAAGAATAAACTAGCCTTATATTCATTTTTTGAGAAATATGAACTATGTAGTTATATGGAAGACGTAAACTCAAGTAACTGTATGAAATTTGATCAAAATCATTAGAGCTGTTTTTGAGAAAATCAAATTGTCGTTAAAAATGCGTAGAATAAACTTTCCTTACTTACTGAGCAATGTCAACCATTTCTTCATATACTCTGCTCTGTATAATAAAATGGTACGACATTTCATTCATCTTCGCTCTACCATTTGGGCTCTAGAGCAAATAACAGACAGACGGCATTGCGAAAATTTATTTTTACGGACCAGGGTACACCTAAAACGTATATTTCCAACAAAATCTCAAAGTCGAATTTTTTCGCGATAACAATACGTACTTTCTCAATATACTTTGTATATGAGAAAGTAAAAACGAATATATTGAATTTGATTTTTACTTTCTCCATACGTAGTAATGGGAAAGTATTGTGTTCAGGAAAAAAATCGACTTCGAGATTTCAACGGAAATACACGTTTTGAGGTCTCTAGAACACGTTTAGACTATTTTCGGAATGATGTCTGTGTGTGTGTGCGTGTATGTGATTGTGGGCGCTCTAACTCAAAAAGTACGTGCCATATCGTTACCAAACTTAATATATAACATTTTAACATGAGCACAAAGAACTGATTAGTTTCTGGACAATAACGACTAACCGGAAGTCGAGGTTTATTCGAAACCCGACTCGGTTTTTGAGATATTTCATCGTTAAAACGTCGTTATTGTATATACAATTCTATACAAAAGTTATAGAGAATGTAATTTCCTACAACTTTCATTTGAAACAATTTTCTATAGTCGTTATTGTTTTGGAATTATTTACAAAAACCGGTTTTTCGGTTTCCGTCAAATATCTTCCTAAAAACATCGTTATTGGTAATCTTCGTGAGGACCAAAGTTGTAGAAAATAATATTTCTTCCAAGTTTTGTTTGAAACAAATTTTCGTAGAACCATCCATTTCTGAGATATTAAACTTTTTTCGTAATTTTCAGTATACAGCGCCAATACCATGTAGCGGTGAATTTTGTAAACACATTCAAAATATACGTAATTTACGGCAGTAAGGACGAGTCTTCTTTTACGATACGAAATAATAATTTTGCCTTATAATGCTATTCATAATAATTTAAATATCTATACCCCAAATATGGCGAAAGTCGTGTTGGCCACATCAGATGTTTTTATTTTGTGGGCAGTTAAATGAATAGTAAATCCGTTGCCATGGAAATTGACATTTTTGTCACTGTAGACTTTATTCGGCTTTAACATCAATTTTGTTAAGTGAAAGACTCACATACGCAGAGACGGATTTACTGAAAGAAACCGAATATACACGCAAGTAAATTGCTTCACTGTAAACTATGTGGCCCAAAAATATCATCAATTCATTTCTTTTGTTCCGGATACAGGAAATATTTTGTAGAATCGTGGTGGACTGTGGCGGAGAAAGTTCAAACATATGCACTTCCTTGATTAAAAGGTCAAAACATTGGGAACGAAACACACGAGGAATATACGAGAGAGTGAGACAGAATATTGAAAAGTTTCATGGCAAAGCAAAGAAATAAACAGATAATGGTTCTCGAGAAAGTATATATTAGGTAACAGAGTATACCCTTCTATGAAAGTGAACTCGTACTCAATATACATCGTGGGACGGCATTATACAGGCATACGTTTTTGATAAAAGAATAAAGAAGTATATATGAAAAAGCGTAGCAACGTCTGTACAAGAAGAAAAACTTTACGCGCTTAACAACACTGCTCTATATGAAGGAGATAGAAAGTTTTCTTATAGATTGGCGAGTTAAACCTCAAATAAAATTTTATATGAATTTCTCTACTAGAGTCCCTAAGATATTAAGACCCATAGAAATAATAATATTCGTTTAATGTCATTTCCGAGTTCTGATTATTCCAACGAAATAAAATGCAGAAAATTGCTAGTAAAAACACAAATTTAACAAATTAGAAGAAACCTCCAAAGAATATTTTGAACGAGACGAAGTGACAAAAGCAACTTTTGTACAATTCCAAATACAGAAAGTAAAAGCAATCTAAATTTACAGTAATAGGATAAATATAAAGTCATGGGATTTACCAGGAATCGCAATTCAATGCCAGAGCGAACGGTTTGGGTAGTATTCTGACTCAGGATGGAAGAGTGCAAAATATATCAGGGCACGGTAAGCATGAGTAAATGAGGCATTTACGAAACGACGAGCTATTGAAAGTCTGAACAGAGATACTAAAAAAATGCTAGAGAAAACTTTTGAGATGGAATGTGGTACCGTAGTATGTGTGCGAGGCATAGACAATGACAAAAAATCTGATGTGGCCAACACATGACTTTCTCCATATTTGGGGTACAGATATTTTAATTCTTTTTATGAATAGCATTATAAGGCAAAATTATTATTTCGTATCGTAAAAGTATACGGTCGTCCTGATTGCCATAAATTACGTAAATTTTGAATATGTTTACATAATCCACCGCTACATGGTGGTGCCGCTGTATACTGCAAATTAAGAAAAAGCAGAATCGGATGGTTCTACGAAAACTTGTTTCAAACAAAACTTGGAAGAAATATTATTCTCTACAACTTTGGTCCTCGCGAAGATTACCAATAACGATCTTTTTAAGGAGAAAACCGAAAAACCGGTTATTTATAAATAACTCCTAAACAATAACTACAATAGAAAATTGGTTCAAATGAAAGTTGTAGGAAATTACATTCTATATAAGCTCTGTATAGAATTGTATATACAATAATTATGTTTTAACGGAGAAATATCGAAAAAACCGCTTCGGGTTTCCAATAAACCTCGACTTCCGGTTAACCGTTATTGTCCAAAAACTAATCAGTTCTTTGTGCTCATGTTAAAATGTTATATATGAAGTTTGGTAACGATATGGCACGTACTTTTTGAGTTAGAGCGCCCACAATAACATACACACACAGACATCATTCCGAAAATAGTCTAAACGTGTTATAGGGACCTCTAAACGTGTATTTCCGTTGAAATGTCGAAGTCGATTTTTTTCATGAATACAATACTTTCCCATTACTACGTATGGAGAAAGTAAAAAGACGATGCGAACAGATTAGAAGCGTTTGAGATGTGGTTATGGCGTACACAGGAGAAAATTAGTCGCACGGAGAGAAAGGCAAACGAGGAAGTCTTGAAGGAAGTAGGGGAAGGGAGGAACTTAATTAGAGCGAAATGGGAAAGGCAACGAAATGGATGGGTCATCAATTCCGAAAGCTAACAGACTTCTGAAGGAAGTCGTAGAAGGGAAAGGGGAAAATAGGTAGGAAGAGGAAATGTGTATATTAGATGCAGTGGGGCCCCCTAACATTTCGGTTCGAGGGCCACGGAACTCATTTCTCATGGCGGGCCACTTCCGCACTCCTCGCGGGCCACACCCAGTCGAAAATAGGGTCGAAGAATGATTTAAGGACACTAAAGGGTTAAGGTGCGGTTTAATATTGCCCAATTTGTTTTAAATGTATTTATATATCGTGGGAACAGGAGGGCGAAGCAACCGCCTCAGGCGTCTCTCGAAAGGGAGCGCAAAAAATTGTCAAAAATTGACAAAAATGAAAACCTATCAAAATAAATTCATAAGGCCAGCGAGGCCAGGCCAGGGGGCGCCATATTATATCTCGGAGGCGGCAAAATGACTGGTCACGGCCCTGTGTGTGTGTGTATATATATATATATATATATATATATATATATATATATATATATGGAAGAGGAAAGGTAAGTAAGGATATTTTGGGCAACTAGGTGTTGAAGGAAACCCAGTGAACACTTACCGGAAGTAGAGCCGCTGGGGTGTTGGAGAGACACATTTGTAGAGGTTAGAGCTTTCGGGATGATCCCTTCGTCAGCACAAGAGAGACACAACCCAAAATATATTTATATATAGCGCATTGGCCTACCATTACTGAGGTCGCAAGTTCGTATCCCGCCAAGGGCATGGATGTTTGTGTTCGTACTCATAATTAATATTTCATCGTGTGTGTGTGTCTGATGTGTGTGTGCGTATATACATATACATTATTATTATAATAAAAAGCAAGCCCGAAATTTAGGAAGGATGAAGAGACCCCGAGAGCCAAACTATATAGAAAGAGAGTGAGTGAGATTAGAAAGGAAGTTTAAAGAGACAGACAGAAGCACAAAAGAGTGGGACGAGATGAGAAGATTCAAAGAGAAACTGAAGTAGATGGAGAGAGAGAGAAAGCGGCGTAGAAGATTAAAGGACGGGATATCGACAAGGTACCGCAAAGAGGCGAACCTTTGCGGCCTTGGATAGGAGATTCGCCTTCCATAAGGTTTCCAGTTCAAAAGAGGTGAGAGAGAGAGAGAGGGAAGAGAGAGAGAGAGGGAAGAGAGAACGGAAGAGGAAACGAGAGGATACCAAGCGCGTGCAGAGAGAGAGAGAGAGGGATAGAAAAATCCCTCTACCCACCTGGAACCAACGTTGGATATATACATATAAATGAAGGGAAGAGAGATTTTCTGCGTGAAGTGTTCGGAGAAAGAGACAGGGAGAGAGATGGAGAGAGATGGAGAGAGATAGAGAGAGAGAGATAGAGAGAGAGAGAGGGAAAGGGAAATTGGGTGACACAAACGGGCAGAACTGAAGAGGTTTTTCGGGAGTTGCCAGAAACACTGTCCAAAGGAATGCTGAGAGAGATGCGATTGAATGACTGATACCACTGGCGAGATAAGGATGGAGACGGAGGGAAGGGGATAGGGGTGGGAGAGGGGAAAGGGAAAACGGAACGTGTGTCAAAAACCCTAGGATTCCATCATTTATCCATCGCACCTGTGATAAGAGCTGGAAAATTTCTCCGAGTTAATGCGCACTATTCAGGACGTTTCGGAAGTCGCCAACTATTATAGGTTTATATGTATTTGAGATACAAGGATAATTAAAAAAAAACAAGCAATGGATCACAAACGAGTTGTTATAAACAAGTATAATGAAGAGCGATAATTTAATGCCGCGAAACATTAAACTCACAAAGAATGCGCAATTGATAGTAACACTTAATAAAGGTAAGGAAAGCGAAGATATTAAAGTCACGCTTTCAGGACAAAAAAATGTGTCGCATATCATAAATGATATTGTACTTAACCACACGTTATTTTGAATTGAGGATACCCAAGGAACGATAATTTATAATAGCGTAGAAATACTTTTAACGACACTGACAGTGTTATAGGCTATATACACCACGAATAATAGGAAACCCAAGCCATAAGTAATACGAAATTTAAAATGAAAAATTCTATAAAATATCAGTGTAACGTAACGTAAAATTTATTTGCACGAAAATAAAATCCCGACGATTACACGGCAAACATTATTTTTATATAATACGTTGAAATTCACGTCACATTAAATAAAATTGCTAACAAAAAATAATTGACATAATTTGTATTTGGTATTAAGAGCGCTGATTATGAATTTGCTATGAACAAAATAATAACATTTTTACACTAAAAAAGGAAGCTCGTATACATGTGATCACTGAACATTCTAACCGGATTCAGAACGCTGTTATATCCACCCTCCGGAAAATTTTATTTTCGTTGCATTTTCACCTTTACACACATCTGAGGGCTGATGAGCCCGATAAATAGTTTCCTATAAAAGCTGTAATTCCAGAGCCGTTTTCCGACACCACGACGAGCATTCAACTTGGCTGGCAACACAAATAGTTAGGCCTTAAAGCCTTTATCAACATTCCCACTGAAGCAAACTGTAAACTCGAGAGAAACTAGAAACAGACAGCGAACTCGAACACGAGAAATCGATACGGGTTTCGCGGCTCCTATCAGAACACGAATTGGATTGGATTTAAGCGGGATTAGGAAGAGAGAGGAAAATGGAGATTCGTTTAGGGTAATGAACCGGGTACGGAAGTAGGAGAAAGGTATAAATTTTCGCAATACATTTTTTTCGGAGAAAACGAGGGGTCAAAGCTGGTAGGACGCAAGGGAGAAGAAGAGGGGAGGATGATTTAAAGGACGTGGCAGACCGGGATAAACGCACGGAGGAAAAATTCGGAGGACCGAAGACTGCAGCTAAAAAAACGACTCCATTTCAGAAATGCCTCTATACAATGTTTATTTACGGCGATTAATTAAAAAATGTTATCTGAGCTTCTGTCGGAAAGTCTTTAAGGCGGCGAAGTGCTACAAGAAAGCTAAAACTAAGCATGAAATGCTGTAACCAAACAATAATATGAATATCATTTTTATAATGAGTTACGTCGCGTTAATTCCGTCATGCTAAACTATATGCACCACCGACGGCATACAATTCCGGGGCATATACTGTATCACACTGTGGGAGATAGGTATATTTAGAGCTAGAGGGACAAAGACGAGGGGAGAATTGAAGGTGTTTTAATTTAATACTTAATTCACATATACCCATCATTTTTGACGGGCAATTACCATAGTTTATATAGTACATGTTCATCGTATTTAGCATTCCGTCCTCAAATAGCTCCCGTGGTTGAAAGTTAAACCGAATTTTTCACAGCCCACTATTCCACGCAATTTTCTTCGACCCTTTGGAAAATTTTTATCCGTCTTCTTCGAGCTGAAAAACGTTTTCCTTCCTCTTTCGTCATAAAGTTCAACGGCGTTTCTAATCGTGGATCCTTTCCGCAGGAAATATCCCTTTCAGTTCCCCTTCCTCTTCCCAATATTAAGTATTATCGATCTCCTCTCAATATTTCCTTATTTTTAACTCTGCCCGTTCATTTTCTTTTCAACATTATTCTCCGTTTCGTCCTTCGGAACCTTTCTAAGTACTGCGAGTCATTTTCCCTTAAGCTTTTCACGTTTCCACTATATACAGATATAATACATAGCACACACACGCACACATAGACCTTATATAGGTTCTCCTAATGTCTTCGTTTATTTTATTCGTTAGCAGGAGCTTATTCCTTCTTGAGGCAGCGTTCACTTCCATAATTACATTCCTTATTTCAGTATGATATTTTACTTATCTTGTTATAAAATCCTTCCTAAGTACTTAGGTTGCTGAATATAGAGGGATAGCTAGAAGTTAACTTTACAGATGAGGCTTGCCTAGAACTAATTTGGTAACGCAGATACGTTTAACAGTATACAGATAACATTACTTGTAATTGAAAAGACGCAAGGAATGTTTGTGGTTAAGATCTCACGGCACTTACTATGCACGACGAAAAATTGGAAATATCCTTTGGATATCAAACTGTTATTCCAGTGATATACAATCTAACAGTGTTCTAGAACAAGCACATAAAAATCAAAAGATTAAAAAAGTACTTATCTCAGTCATTTTCAATGGCCGCAACAAGGTCATGAAAAACGATACGCGCATTCGACTGTCAAACATACGTCTTCAGTGGTAATTTACCGAAAGTAGATTGCAAACATTGTTTTCTTTAGTTTGTTCAGCCATAAGACGTGATCGAGAATTCTCTGGTGACAATAACATGTAACAATGACCGAAATTAATTTACCACGCCAAAGAAACAACAGACTAACGTCGTCTCTCCGACCTATCCCGTTAAACAAACAATAGTCACGAAAACGTGAATATGCTGGTCCCGAGACGAAATTTTATACACATCACAGAAGAAACTTCCAATCTTATTACTTGCGACTAGATTTCCCTTCTTTCCCCTACTTTCAAACACGCGAACGAAGCGACATTTCTTTGCGACAACAACAACAACAACAAAAAAACGAGCGTTTCCCAAGACGATGATCGAACCGGATACTCCAAGTAAACACAATTGTCGCACGTCCTAGCAGAATTCCGCACGACGGGACTCAATCAAATAAAGCGCGACGCGTTTCATTTGTATTCCGTAGTCCGTATCGACCGAGAGACGTCTGTGAGCGAAGCCGAGAGAGAGTGTGAGAAAGAGGATTGGCTCCGAAGTGGGACGAAAAAAAAAATGAAGGTCGAGACAGCGAGGAAGAAAAGTGTTTTTCCTACGGCTACGAAAAGACGAACCGTTAGATGCGCTATCTTTTTTTTTATTTGAATATCACCAAAATTATTTGATTTTGCGATCTGGAGAGGGCGACTGCTTAAATCTATCGTCGGGCGAATATTTCTCACCCGCTTGGGGCCGCGTAATAACGCACTCTCTCGGAGAAGGTTCTCCTTCTTCCGAACAAATCCTCCATTATGCCACTTTTAGCGTTCGGGAGATAAAAACAAAAGAAAGCCGGTTAGACTCCGCGTTCATGAATAACAAGTCCTTTATATTTTCCAAAAAATAAAGAAATGAAGAGAGCCGACAAACAGGCAATTCCTTCGAAAACCGACATTGTATACTCGCGTTGAGTGAACGCGGAGTCGCTATTCCTTTTTTTTTTTTAAATCTAGAGTGAAAGGGAAAACGTAAATGGACGTTTTTTAAATTTATTCTCTAATATGTTAAGTGGTTACGTCGAGCACATTCTCCTCTACTCCTGAACAGAGTTCCCCCAGATTTAGGAAAATTGAAGATTTGAGAAATGGCTCGGAGATATTAAATTGGATTTTACTGTGTTCCGTTTTGACAGAAATGGGAAAATGCACCATATACATATATATATATATATATATATATAATGATTTAATCCGGAAGAGAGAAAGTAAAAAAGGAACGGAGCGAAAATATTTATAATCCAACGCAAAGTTTGACTTTAATAACGGAGACACGTCAGGGTGTAAAAGCAATGATAAATTAGAGCTTTGTTGACTTTTTAAGAATGCAATTATTTTAAATACGTAACAATAATAGTTTTAAAATAATTCTCCTTTAAGCAATAAAGAAATACATAGTTATGTATACAATCGAAGAAATAACTAAGAAATACAGATAACATTTTCGAGTTCCACTATCTATATAAATAACGTCAAGAAATGAAATATTTGGAACCTTTTAAACTTTGGAAAACATCTGTCGGTGATTATTTACATAGGGTCGAGTATTATTAACAGAGGGCGTCGAAAAGCTACATCTTTACAAGTACTACGGACTCTCTCTCTCTCGTACTAAAAAGACCACGACCGAAACACAAAGCGAGATGACGCCACAATACACAATCGAGCGATCCTTCCAACGAGGCGATGGCGAGGAAAAGCTTGGCGGAAAACAAAAGGGAAGAAGAATGTGTAAAGAGCGGAAGAGAAGCAACGCGTCGATCACAGACAAGAGAACAAAAGTAGATTATGCAACGGAAGGAGAGACGAAAGAGAGGAGAGGAAGACACGGACAACAAAGGAATCAAGACTTATAGAGAGGGGGAAAAGAGAGATTTAGACAAAGGATAAACAATGAAATAAAACACCTGTGGAGAAAGAAAGGAAAATAAAGAATAGGAAGAAAACATCGAGCGAATACAAAGAAAAAACAGAGCAAGTGGTGGAGGAAAGGTAATAAATCGAAAGAAAAAAAAGGAATCGCAGAAGGAGAAGGAGAAAAGGATTAAAGAGAGAGGAAGGGGGAGAAGAGATAGTGGGAAAGAAATGGAAAGAGGAGAAAGGAAGAGAGGCGAGAAGAGAGAAAAAGAGAGGGAAAGAGTGGAATGAAGGAAAGCAGGATGATAAACGAGAGAAAGAGACCGAGAAAGAGTGGATGAAAGGAACTAAGGAAGAGAGAGAGAGAGAGAGAGAGAGAGAAAGAGACAGAAAGACAGAAAGAGAAATTAAGAGAAATAAAGAGAATAAAGAGAAATAAAGAGGATAATAAAGACAAATAAAGACGAAGAAAGAAGCGAAGAAGAGAAATAAAGAGAATAAAGAGAAATTACGGGAAATAAAGAGGAAAATAAAGACAAATAAAGACGAAGAAAGAAGCGAAGAAGAGAAAGAGAGTGAGAGAAAGAATAAGAAAATAAAGGGAAGGTAGAGGAAAAAAAGCAGACGATACAGCCGAAAAGGTAAGGTGAGGAAAAGACAAATGATAAGAGAGGAAAAGGGACGAGCGAAAGTAATAAGGAATGAGAGAGCAAAGACAACAGAGAAAAACACACGAAGGATGTACCTATAAAAAGAATACATATAAAGAACGACGGTTAAAAAAAGAGATAAAACAGAGAAAGAAGTAACGACAATAAAATGAAAAGAAAAGATTAAACGGATAGGAAGGGAGTAGGCGAGGAAGAGTAAAAAATCTGATGTGGCCAACACGACTTTCTCCATATTTGGGGTATAGATATTTAAATTATTATGAATAGCATTATGAGGCAAAATTATTATTTCGTATTGTAAAAGAAGACTCGACCTTATTGCCGTAAATTATATTTTGAATATGTTTACAGAATTCACCGCTACATGGTGGTGGCGCTGTATACTGGAAATTACGAAAACGTTGGATATCTCCGAAATGGATGGTTCTACGAAAATTTGTTCAAACAAAACTTAGAAGAAATATTATTCTCCACAACTTTGGTCCTCATGAAGATTACCAATAACGACGTTTTTAAGGAAATATTTGACGGAAACCGAAAACCGATTATTTATAAATAATTCCTAAACAATAACTGCTATGGAAAATTGTTTGAAATAAAAGATGTAGGAAATTATATTTTATACATTTTTTGTAATGGTCTCTGTATACAATAATGACGTATTATCGGAAAAATATCGCAAAAACCGAATCGGGTTTCGAATAAACCTCGACTTCCGGTTAACCGGTATTCTCCAGAAACGAATCAGTTCTTTGTGCTCATGTTAAAATGTTATATATTAAATTTAGTGTTAATATGACAAGTACTTTTTGAGTTAGAGCGCCCACAATCACATACATCCACAGAGAGACACACATCATTCCGAAAATAGTCTAAATGTGTACTTCCGTTGAAATTTCGAAGTCGATTTTTTTCGTGATCCCAATACTTTCCCATTACCACGTATGGATTAAGTAAAAAACGAAGGAAAAGGGTTGCGTGTGTAGTATACGGGGATATTCCCTTTATCCTCCCTTCCGTATATACTCCGTCGCGTGCGTCAATGGATCGGAACAGAGAGAGAGAGAGAGAGAAACGAATAGGTTCGACGGAGCGTGTTTACAAGGATTTCACCCTTAAAAGCCAAGCCGTAAATGAGCGAAGCGAGTAGCGGCGTGACCAAACGGAAACGATACGCGAAGCGAAAACAGGGGGAGGAGGGAGTACTTTGCGAAAGGGGATGATAAAAAGGGTTCCTCCTTGAGCTCCGTTTTCTCCCCTTCTTTCTCTCTCGTGTAACGCTAGAATAGAATGGGGGAGTGCTGCGATGGAAAGCGAGCTAAGCGTGTTTGTGTGTGTGTGTGTTCCCTGTATCGGAAACATCTACCATGAAAGTGTTTTGCGTCACAGGAAGGAGGGATTTCCCCCCCTCGAAACGGATCTGGCTTTGGCGTTCTCCACACTGTAAGGTATAAAGGGATTTTATTTCCGTCGCTTTCTTTGGCTAATGCACACAGGATGGTAGTGGTCCACTGAGGGGTTCCTTCTTATCGCTATAGTACGAGGAATTACGAATTCCAAAACCGCCAGCGAAAGTCCGCTCTATAAAAGGATCGCGCCTGAAACGTTGATGTTTACATTCTGAAGACTGGAATTTTAAAATTCAATATAAGCACTGAAAGTATCGACAATTGAACAGGTAAGATACACTTGCAAAAAGCATGTTATCTTTTAAAAAAACAAGTTAGAAAAGTACTGCGAAAGCAGATATTATAAGGTTATAATTTTTATTAGCAAAAATCTAAGATTCCAATTTTAAGGGTACCTTTCGAAAAAAATTTTTACCTGCATCAAAAAAATAAAAATCGGTACAACATACATTGTACAAACTTTCTCATATATGGGTACTAAATCGTTGTTTAGTTATCTTTAGAAAATGAAAATCGTTTTTAGAAAATCCAATTTTTGTTCAAGTTGCCCAAGAATAAACTAGCCTTATATTCATTCATTGAGAAAAATAAAATACGTAGTATTATTGTAGATGTATACTCAAGTAACTGTACGAAATTTGATCAAAATCGTTGCAGCCGTTTTCGATAAAATCGAATTATTGTTAAAAATGCGTAGAATAAACTACACTTAGTTATTGATCAATGTCAACCATTTCTAAGTATACTCTGCTCAGTATGATAAAATGCCTAAGTACGAGATTCATTTTCGTTCTACCGTCTAGGCTCCAGAGCCAGTAACAGACAGACGGCATTGCGAAAAACACTTTTTCGGATTCAGCGACACCTAAAACGTGTATTTCCGTAAAAATCTCGAGGTCGAATTTTTTCGCGAAAACAATACTTTCTCGATACTTCGTATGAGAAAGTAAAAATGGGACATTTCGTAACCAACTGTAAGATGGAATATTGTACCAAGTATATGGTTCTCGAGATATCCTCTGCAAACAGTCTGGTGTGGAGTCATCCCCAGCAGATGACCCGTCTCCACCAAATTCTTTCCACATGTAGCTCTAATATGTAGTAACATCCTGGAAATTTGGTTTAGCTTGGTTAAACAGTTTCAGAGACGGACGGACAGACAGACAGACAAAGTGAATACAAAAGTGGATTTTTGTAAAAACAAATCACTAAAAATTTAATGTTTTTTGCCTCCCCCTCGAACGAAGGCAAGGTGTTACTTAAACCGGAATATAATTAAAGTTTAAAGTTTAATCTCATTCATTAGTTTCAGTTTCGACTTAAACAAAGTCGCAAAAGACGAATATTAAAACGGTTGATTACACATATCTCGCGTTAATTGTGCAATGGTAACGGCACCATAGGAGCATTATGAACTGGAATGTTATGCAGTGTACTGTTAACATAAATTTTGATTCTGAGTGCTTAAATAAGGTCAGTATGTATTTTAGAGTACAAATACATTATGTTTAATACTCCCATCGACCCAATGATGTATACTTTAAGGACATTTTATCTGCAATTCCTGGATAATCTTAACCATTTGCACAAACAGATCTCTGACGGATTACATCAGATAATATCCTAGTCCAGCCATTGCTTTGATAAATGCACGATCTCAACGAATCTAAAATTAAATTAGTATTAAAATTTTACATAAAATAAGACAAATCGTTCAAATCGACGAAAGTATCCGACACTAAATCACGTTTCAAAGATTTGGCCGTGTTTTAAAAAAAACTACAACAAAAGAAAGCGGAATATTTCGGTCCTGACATCAATGTCCAGATGGCGGTAGGTTAACACGCAATGTTACAGGTTTTGGATACCGTAACCAGAAACTCTTAATTACCCTGCCGAAACGATTTTCCTAACGTCTCCAAAAAGGAGCCGCTCGTGTCATCCCCTTCAAGCAGCTGCAAGCCGTTCGGAATGCGGGGAAAACTTAATTTGCTAAAGAGCTGAAGTTCAGTTACAGTGGGAGAGGGAGATAATGGAACAGCAAGGAGTAGAGGCTCTAAGAGTTCCATTAAAGTTGTTTTTTTTATAAAAAAACGTCAATTTATCTACTCGGCAGTTCATTGCGACATTACTAATATTAACGTTCTCATTAGTTCACTAACTTTTTTAAGGATGCCGAGAATATTACATCTGTTTCATAACGGGATATATATACTTTCAAATAAAAGCCGACTGGACACTTACTTTCTTTCGGCAACACGCTAGCAACGCCTACGCAATTTCGTAAAACAACGACAGTTCAGCATTTTCCTCACTGCATAAGAAACTTTTAAAACAATCGGTACAACATACATTGTACAAATTTCTCATATAATAATGCGTCGTTTAGTTATCTTTAGAAAATGAAAATCTCATCAGCCGGTTTTTAGAAAATCCAATTTTTGTTAAAGTTGCCCAAGAATAAACTAGCCTTATATTCATTCATTGATAAAAATGAAATACGTAGTATTATTGTAGATGTATCCTCAAGTAACTGTACGAAATTTGATCAAAATCATTTGAGCCGTTTTTGAGAAAATCAAATTATTGTTAAAGTTGCCTGGAATAAACTAGCCTTATATTCATTTTTTGAGAAATACGAACTATACAGTATTATTGGAGACGTAAACTCAAGTAACTGTACGAAATTTGATCAAAATCCTTAGAGCCGTTTTTGAGAAAATCAAATTCTTGTTAAAAATGCGTAGAATAAACTTCCCTTAATTATTGAGCAATGTCAACCATTTCTTCTCAGCCTCTTCTCTGTATGATAAAATGCCTAAGTACGAGATTTCATTCATTTTCGCTCTACCGTTTAGGCTCTATAGCCAGTAACAGGCAGACAGACAGACGGCATTGCGAAAACCACTTTTTCGGATTCAGCGACACATGAAACGTTTATTTCCGTAAAAATCTCGAGACCGAATTTTTTCGCGATAAGAATACTTTCTCAATATACGAACTTCGTATATGAGAAAGTAAAAAGACGGTAGCGCGAGGAGTTGGCATAATTGTCTCGCGTTCCACTTTGGCCACGCGTGCCGTGAGTTTTTCATGTAACCCAGTCAAGGACGCGTAAAGGGTGGGTAATGGGCCGAAAGAGAGAAAGGAGAAAGAGAGGGAAAGGAGGAGGAGAGGAGAGTGAGAAAGAAAAAGGATGTGAGAGCATAGGTCGGTCATAATCAGCTCCTCCAGCACGGAACAAGGAACGGGATACACAAAAAAGAAAACACCCACAAAGTATCCGAAACAAATAGCGAGCGAGGGAAAAAGAAAACAATCGTGCAACGGGGAGCGTGAAACTGGGAGGGACCTGAAAAAGTGGAAGAAGACGTGTAGTGAGAAAAATAAATACGCGCTACTACTTTCTATATGACGAACCTCAATGGAAGCAAAAAAATATTCGACTTATAGAAAATTCGTCATAGGAGAAAAATAACACGAAAAATATTTTATCCCGCAAAATGAATTCACTTCGAGTTATGGAAAATTCTAGTTATAGACGTCTGACTTATAGGAGTTCGACCTTATTTTTTAAAAATCTTTTTTCGATAGTAGAGAATTGGAAAAAAATGGGAGAAAGGCTAGGGACGTCGAGAGATTAAAGCAACGAGGCGATATATTTTTTTAAATATTTATTTTCTCCAAAATCGTTCGAACTCGACGCTGTCGAAATAATAAAGAATTTCCGTTTAACGCCCATTGCATGAAAGTGCATTCCTCTTCTCGTCTCTTGACGTTTATCGTGCAAAGAGGTCTTTATTTAAAAAGGGGAAACATTTTCGAAATTGCGCTCTAAGAAGCCTTCTTCCCTCTCCTCCGAAATTAAGCCACAAACGCCACGCTGCGCTCCTTTTTATTGCGCCGTGCGCGCTGCGGCGGGAGCTCTTGAGAGTGGGGGGAGAAATGACACTCTCGCTGAATTAAACCCAGTAGTATATTCGAGAAAGGGAGACTTGAAACACGATTTTATGATAGTTTACAGACGGAACAAAAGGTTTTTATGCAGGAAAACGCTGCTCCGTTCTCCAACTATTTTTTTTTTATAATCACCCTTCCCATTCCCGAAAGAGCCCTAGGATAATTAAAGGGTAATACTCGGGAACAATAGAGAATGCATGGGAAAGAAGTGTCAGCTGAGAGATCTCAAAGACGAAAATAAGCCGTTGAAATAATGATTAATACTCGAGTAATCCCTTGTTGATGCACGAGGAAAACAATTCTCTAAAGATATAGTGTAATGCTTCCATTAAAAGTGCAAGAATCGAATACGCATGGGAATCATCGTGACATGTATGATAACGATGCCAATTATGCAACTTTATCGCTGGAACGATATTAATAACAGATACGTAGGTTACCTAAATGAAGTTCAAGATTAATTTGGAGGCTGGAAATGTTTGGATTATATTCTTAAGCAGGAAAGAGGTACAATATAATGTCCAAAAACAGCCTGTCCGAAACCCGTAATTATCCCGAAAATAGATAAACGTCTTTATTATCAGGGCGTAATTGAGACCGTAAGGTCCCGTCAGGACATTTTGAAAACTGAACGGGACTGTATTTATGAAAAAAAAAAACTATTTCAAGAAAGTCGAACTATATAGAGGGGTGGTTAGCGTGTCTAGCTCCCAATGCTAGGGTCGCAGGTTCGAATCCTGTCGATGGCATGGTCGCGTGTGTTCGTTCTTGTTATTGTTGTTACGATATTCAGTATAATTGGCCCTGTGCTGTCTCTGAATTCTTGCAAATAAATAAAATAAACCAAAAAAAAGTAAAATAAATAAAATAAATACTAAAACAAATAAATAAATGAAATCACATGGTGCTAAAAACAATCAAAAATCAAAGAGCAAGGAGCACAATCTTCGACGAAGATAAATATTATCACACAGCACTTGCCCCTATATAACTATCTTATCTGTAAGCGGGAAGAAGAATAAATGGAAATATTGAACGTCATTATCCTATTTCGTTTTTATTTATCCCCCTAATTAGGTATGAAATTTATTCGACATTTCATGGTTACACTACGCACCTCTATAGGTTATCCAGAAACCGGGAAAAAAGTAAAAATAACGGGCAACCTCAAAACCCCCAAAGTTACCGTATATTTACGACTTTATGGCGCTATTTCCACATTCGTTCGAAAATTCCACTTTGAACGATAGCGAAAAGAGTGCATGTGCGTCACAAGATAAAGGGAACTAACGAAAAAAAACAGAACATAAATATGCGCACACAGTGGTACAAGCGGGACCAATACACGAGGGAAGGGGGGGGAGCTGGAAATTTGCCCCTTCCCAAAAAATCGCATATAATTTGAATTGCAACTCCTAACTGCGCCACTGCGCACACACACCTATCTTGAGATAGGTGTGCATTCATTATATATATATATTTTTTAAATTACGTCTCGTGCACGCATGCAAACTTATTTGCATACGGAAAAGAGATACCGTTACGCCACTAATCCCGCGAATGGCGCGAGACAAACACGTTTCGAGGTATTCCACATAAAGAGAAAAGCCTCCAAAAAAAATAGAGAGAGAGAGGAGCTCGGACGAAATTTAATCCTATCTCTAAGAGAAACGAATCGTCACATAGGAGACGCGATAATGCGTCCTACCTCCTCCTCCTCCACACGCCAAAAAATTCCGCCACGTATGAGCGTGCTTTGTCTCCTCCCCTTCTCGACATATGGAACGTGCTCAACTTATCTGTGGAACGTATGGAGCGAGAGAGAGACAGAGAGGAAAAGATAGAAAGAAACAAGGTCGGAATTAGGGTTTCGAGAGAAGAGCCAAAAGAGAGCGCACGAGAGGGGGGAGGGAAACGCGGCTCTCGGACATACCGACCGGGAGTTTAACAATGGTCGCCAAGGCAACTGTGAAAGGTCCCCAAGGGGCGCCCGTTGAATGCACGAGGACCCTCGTACATCCTTAGGACAATGGCCGCTGACGGGGAAATTGCATACGGGATGGTGAAATGGCAAAATCTCAACGTTTACATTAGTATCGCTGCATACGAGACTATACTGAACGAGACGCGAATTCCAAACGGTGAAAAACAAGCGAATGGGAAAGAAATACAGAGCAAAAAAATACTTTGGGCGGTATTTTTTTCTTTTTTCGATACACTATTGTAAATAAATATTACTGTGCCCAGGTAGAATGCAACAAAAAAGTTAAGGATAAAAGAATTCGATATTTAAAATAATAAAGGACAAAAACGTGTTTCTGAATTTTTTTTAAATCTAAAGGACAACGCCCTAAAATAAAGGAGTCCTTTAAAATAAAGTACGAATGGTCACCGTACATATAGGTCGACCTATCCTAAAACTACCTCCGGGGGTACAGGATTCAAGAGCTATAGACCACACAGACGGACGGATAAAAAAAACGGAAAACAGCGTTCTTTTGGAAAAATGGAATTAAAACAATGCCGATAGCAACTTGAGGAGGACTGAAAATGTGCCGGCATTGGCAGAGGAATGGTTAGTATGCCTGGCTCCCAACGCTAGGGTCGCGGGTCCGAAGCCTGCTGAAGGCTGTACGTGTTCATATTTTTTATAGTATTTTCACTCTTTATAAAGGACCAGTATCGACTCTTTACGAGCTATTTAAAAAATAAAATACGAAAACACCAAGCTATTTTTCGTTTTCGATTGTTTTCGAGTTGAAGTTAAAAAAAAAAGCGAACCGTTTTCGCACCAACCTAAAAGTGTGTTTTTCCCAGGAAACACTGACGAATATTGTTTACAAATTTCTGGGTCGAGGGATTCGCGGAAGGGGGCTCAAAGGATATTCCGGACATGCCCTTTCCGATTTTCACGCGGCTAGCGCGTTTTATATTCAGGGGAGTAGGGTGCAGATGGCGCCACTGAGCTGTTTTCACCATCAACAAAGAGCGAATATTATTTCAAAACACGCGCGCGGCGACACGACTATGATGCGCGAATACTTCCTCAGACGATAAACGGATTATTTTTCGTTTTCGTCGCGATAACATTTACGATGAAAAAGCTGGCGGAATCGACGATTTGAAACGAACGTTAGGAATGAACGAGTTGAAGTTTCCCGCGTGATAATAGTAACTGCGTAGAAAATATTGTGTCGGAGCATTAGGTAGTCGAAATGCGCGATACTATTCACGTAAAAATTGACTGTAAAAATATGGATGCTTTACATAAAAATTACGTCCAATTTAAAGTATATTACTCGGATTTCCTCTGACCAAGAATTAGTATGAACCGCGAAAAATACTTAATTATACCGTGAATTCTTATTATCCCTTGGAAAATAATCACATGACGTACGACGTAATTTTCCCAAAAGATTGAATAACAAATATTCTCAAGAACATACGGAAAGCTTCCAAACATACGAAAATTATATAGAATTTTCCATGTCGAGAGTTTTATTTTTTCTTACCTTATTTTATTATACATATACGAAAAAACAAAACTTCTACCGACATTGTAAGCACTGATTGGCGAAACAAAAACAAAAGAAAACTTCGAAGTTTTTCCTTCCCCGAGGATTAATCAGAGGAACTTCCCCCGCACATTCTTCCAAGGCAGAAAATTTCCAAACAAATTAACCGGGCGTAGCGAAAATGGGATGCATTTTCGAGATTTTTCGTTCTACTCCTCGCTATTGGATGAGAGCTAAAAAATAAATAAAAAAGCTCGTTCTTTCCATCCTCATCCCGCCGTGCGACCCGCTTTTTCATCTCGCTATGAAAAAATATATTAGGAGAGGAGAGTTAAAATTTTCGGATAGACTAGACGAAACTATTTTCCTTCTCATCCTATAATACTCGGGCAAAGAATGTGTGTATGTACGATATATAATGTGTGTTTGTTTGTTTGTTAATAAATAAATATGTGTGTAGGGATATGTTTAATATTTGTTTTGCATATGAATGTATAATTATGTGTACACATCCTTACACATATACGTATAGTACGTATATGCATATATACCTACACACTGGCGCATACATCTATATATCTGTGTGTATTATATGAATATATGTATGCGTATGAATATATATGTCTGCATATGATTATATATGTACGGACATCGATATATATGCACATATATAAAGTTATGTATGCATCAACGGTGTACTACGACTGCTAGAATTAATGACGGGTCGTCCATCTTGAAAAGTGAACGAATAATGCTTAACAGTATTAATTATGCCGGGTTTGACTGGTAGGTAGCGTGCCTGCCTTCAAACCCAAAGGTCGCGGGTTCGAATCTCGCATCGGACATGGACGCTGTGTATCGTCTTGGGGTTTTTCCCCCTACTTGCAGACAATCCTTTCGCTTTGCGGGCAAGCATCATTAAAAAAACTTGTAAGTGGGAAATATTATACCTCATACACTAATATAAACATAAGTAACAATTGTTGTTAACTTTAGCGTTTCCCAGTGGGTCCCGTCAGTAGGAAGGCCTTTTACTCACTGCGCAGGCTGCGTAGGCATTTCTGTGTGTATGTATATATGTGAACGCACAATATATATATATATAAAATCTCTCTTCCCTTATATATATATATATATATATATATATATATATATATATATATATATATATATATAAAGGGAAGAGAGATTTTCTGCGTGGAGACGTGTTGGGAGAAAGAGATAGGGAGAAAAATAGAGAGAGAGAGAAAGGGGAATTGGGTGACACAAACGGGCCTTTTTCTTCAATGGGGCCGAGATGAAAAAAGTTACTGCGCCAGATATCATTTTTCTCTTTCGTCAGCTTCACACGGACCTTTGACAGAAATGAGAATGGAAAGAAAATAAAAGCGAAAGAAGAAGTCAATAGGAAAGCGAAAGATGCAAGCCCGGTGGAAAGAAAAATGTGGAGAAAGTGAAAACCAGAAAATTCGGAGGGCGGTGCTAGAGGCTGGAGGAGATGGAAAACAGCTCTCCTTGACAGCGAAGGAGCACCTCGCATATTCAAGGACTAATAAGAATGCATACTCGGGATAATCTACGTGAAGTGTCGCCTTGGTAACCGACCTAATGGGGTATGTAAATGGCGGAGCCACTCCAGAATTTAATGGAAGCGAGAAAATGATACCTAAAATCAAAACGTTTTTATTATGGCCGAAGTCATCTTCACATCGGGAAGGAATACCCTTTTTTTAGTTTTTCGTTTCCAAATTTAAATTTAACTAAGAAAATAATTCGTCAGACATTCGATTTATAATGAGCGAAAAATACAGTGACGAAGATTTCCATCCGGTGAAGGGAATCGGGCAAATAAACGATACGAGCGATGTCTACGGAAAAAACACACTGTCGGGAAAACTAAACATGCATTTCAAGTAGAAATTAGCTGTATTTAGTTGTAATTTTGATCGATGATTCTAAATCAGGAGTAACTTTCGTTTATATAATATTAGCATTTAACTACTCAATCAATCCCACAAAGATATAAGAAAACTCTTTTTGAAGAAATATTTAAGAGTTCAAGACCACTTTTATTAAACCTGAATTTAAACATAGATTTAAAGAGCGCTTAAAATTCAAAAGACTAAAAACTGCTCATCTCTGGTATCTTCGATAGCCACAACAACGTTATTGGAGATACCCGAGTGAATCACTTTTTTAATCTTTTGATTTTTTTAAAGTACATGTTGTTGATGTTTTTCAGCAATAAGACAAGCTCGATTATTCTCTGTTGAATTAAGATATTCAAATACTTAAGAATTTATTGCTTATGTATCATGGCAGATTAGAATATGTTAAATGGCATAATGAAAAATGGAATATTAAATATATTCATATAAATATTGAAATATCGGTAAGAGAATAATTTTGTTGGAATTAAAGAGGATGGCGGTCCTCTATAGTCGATCCGAAATCGGAAGACTCCTGGCCTCGGAAAAGGGGCGGAAACCAGTTAGCAGCAGCCAATAGGAGACTGTTTGTTTGGGAAGGTAGTGGGGAGGAAACCAGTCTCACTCCTGCTCTCGAAGAGATCGCATCGGACTGCGTTGCCGTTTCTACCGCCGTTTCCTTGCTGTGGATCAAAAAGAAGGATGGGAAGTATTTTATTTAGAAACTGCGTAGTATATCAGCTGAGCAAGAGCTGGCAGCGTGCACCGATATCTGCTCTCCCGCACGAAAGTTGAGAGGGGCGATGGAAGGGGAAACGTTCGTGATTGGCTACTTGCTCTAAGTAGGCCAGGAGTCTTCCGATTTCGGATCGACTATAATAGTGGGAAAAAGGCTTGCCAATGAATTTTCTTTGCGAAGAAAATTTCCCGATTCATATTTCTTCGTCAGACGCCGAATAAGATAATTTTATCATCACACACTGACAACTCCAGCTCTAATCGTTAACAAATCACATACGGCGTTTTATGTCTAAGGAAGGAAACATTTCATCCAACGGCTCCTATATTAAGCATGAAGATATCTAAACTACATAAAAGTGTCACTTTGTCGCTCTGTATGTAATACTTTTTAAAGCTTAATATCTCGCAAACGACTGAACCGAATTTGATGAAATTTTCAGGATAGCATTATGATATAATAACAAAACGGTTTAATGTATCGAATTCGAGATCAAGACCCGGGTTCGACCCCAGGGAATAATTTCCATTTCCAATAAGATAAAACGTAAAATCAATTTTTTCCGGTGCAGAATTTATTATATGTATTTAAAGCGTTTCGCTTTCTGTATGTTCGAATTATCGTAATTCTCCCGTTAAATTTTAACGGGTAATTCTACTGGTAATAAATATTTTAAGACTGCCAGAAGAATAGGTTATAAATAGGTTCGTCCATGTAAAAAGCGAATAAATATATCAAGTAAAACAGTTCAAACATCTTGATAGCAAAGAAGAAAAACAGATAAGATACAAAATCCATATCAGCGATAAAAATTACGACCATTATACCATGCGATTAAATTGCTAATTTACAGGCGCACATCCGTGCATCATGGTTTCTTATTTAAGTTTCGCTCGAATGAAATAAAGCCATCCCAATCTCTCTCTCTAAAGAATTAGGGCTCGCGAGATCAAAGATTTTCCTTACTGCTCCGCATTTCGGCTAGCTCATGAATTACAAATGAGGTAGAGGAGGAGGAGAGAAGAAAAAAAGGATTTGAATAAATTATTGTCTTTGCGAAATGAAATTCTAAAGAAATGAAGTTGCGGAGATGAAACCCAAGGGACAAAGGTTAAACAAAAAAAAGAATGTTACCATCCAAAGTGCAGGAAGTTGACGTTATTATGAGATGTTTTTAGCGTACGATGGCGGAACTCGATCAAAGTGTTCAAAAACTGCCTCGTTGATAGTCAACGATAAAAATGTGAAAAAGAACAACATTTCGGTCCAATTAGTTAAAAATTCTGTTTTAGGGTCTCTTTGATGAAAAAGCTTTATGTATATACCATTAGCTTTTCTAAACGACATGGAAAACTCGATCTTCTTTCCACAGATCACTGAGTGAATGGGAGGTAAAAAAATATGATTAATCGATACAGGCATGACTTCGTGCAAATAGGCAATATAATAATAATAATAATCGAGATGAAAAGCTTTAACTACAAGGAAAACGTGAACGGTGTGCAACAAACAACCGGATATAATTAAGCCAGGATATGACTTTGATTCCTTAAGAAAGAGGCCACGCAATAAATAGAAATTAACAAAAAGCAAACAATATCAACATGTAGAATTCTTCATTAATAATAAATGCAGTGAAATTGAATGTAAGAGATTCACTTAAAACTAGATAATTCAAAGTACTGACATTTGACAGAAGTTGATATAAGTTCGATAGTTTCCGAACAAAAGATCATGTTCAATAACATGACAACGCCAGCATGAAATATACCGAATGGTGATAGAAGACAAAAGAAGATATATGATTGTTAAATAAGTATTACATCAATAAGCGCAAGAAAGTACAGGCCAGAAACGGGAAACATTTTTATTTGTCGAAAAATCATTTCACTGGGGAATGCAGCAAGTAACTATTCCATCACCGTTAACACCAACGCAACTTCAAGACGAAGTTCTATTCGAAAAAACTCCCTACGGAGCGCAAATCCATTCTCCTCGGAGCGAAGTTTTTCGGTGTTAATTCACAAGCGAAAGAAGGCGGCTGGATTGCGAATACGGACGAGAAGTTTTTTTTTTTCAAACTAAAAACTAAAAAAATAAAATAAAACGCCGACTCTGAGAAAGCGTCAGAATTTCACGCAATGGTTCCCCGGTTCAAAATGGTGGAGAAAAAGCGAAGAGAAAAAAGTTGAACTGCCGAAAAAAATAAAATAAAACAACCCCTTGTCAGTCACCACAATAGCTCCGACCCTTTCAAATCCAAAGTTTTCTTTCTTTCTCTACCCAAACGGAATTATCTCTCTCTCTCTCCCCTTCCTTTCAACTCTCGCGAAAAGATGAAAAAAAGCCGAAAATATTCCAGCCGTCGCCAGAGAAAGACGGAGGGATAAATCCGATAACTTACTGCGTTCTCTTTTTTTTTTAATTTTACCGAATTTAAGCCTCGGAGGAAAACGACAGGGAATATAAAATGTAACAGAAAAAAATTCGTCCGAGGAGAAATTAAAAAAAAAAACTTCCCACTTTTGCAAGACGGCATCTTCTTCACTCCCACCATAGCATTAGTTTTCAAAGTATCCGCTCGATGAGAAAGCGCTGCATAAAGAATCGAGAGAGACAGAGAAAGGAAGGGAAGGAAAAAAACGCAAATGAATACGCTAGCAGAAGCTCCATACTGCAAAGAAAGAGAAAAAACTGACGTCTCCTCACACGGAAACTGTTGGATGTCGCAAGTCGCCGGAGGATTGTAGAGAGAGAGAGAGAGAGGGAGGAGGAGAAATAATAATGAGAATAAAAAGAGGGGAGTACCGAATCATTAATGCATTAGGGAAAGTAAGGAAGAGAGGGTGTTGGCGGTGGTGAGGAAGTAGCTCGCGTAATAATAATAATAAAAAAAAAGAAAGAGACTTCCTCGAAAGACAACGCGACCGAGGGGGAAACATGGAAGAAGGCAGCGAGACAGAGAGAAAGACAGACAACCCCTTATATTAAAAAGCGGGCATTTAAGACTGGAGTGAAAGGGGATAAAAGAAGAGTCAAGTGGCCGTAACGTCGCACGACGTGTGTGCATTAAGGGGATTGAGGGAGATGAGGGCGGGACCGGACGGAGTGCTTACTACCACTTTCTCCTTCCCTCCGTCCCGCACCCTCCACGCCCCCTTTCTCCCTCCACGCCCCCTTCCTCCCTCCACGCCCTCGCTCCCTCCACGTCCGATCTCCCTGCACACCCTCCCCCCTCCACTCCCTCCCTCCCTGCAACCTCTCCCCCCTCCACGTCCTCCCTCCTTTCACGCCCTACATCCCTCCGCACCACTCCCTCCCTCTACGCCCTCTCTCCCTCCACTCCCCCTCCTCCCTACACACGCCACCCCTACCCCCCACTTCTTCGCTCCATAACTTTCTCTCTTGTCCAAGAAAGAGAGAGAGAGAGAGAGAGAGAGAGAGAGAGTAAAGTAGTGCCCTTGATGAGCGTGAGATCGGAGAGACCGAACGAAGAAAAGAGAAGCAAAACGTTGGTTGGTTGCGCAATGGTAGCAGTCTTTTGTTCTCCCACTCTTTTTCTTAAAGATTCCTCGCCTCTCTCTCTTTCTCTCCCTCCCTCCCTTCGTTTCGCCTGCAATTCCTTCCGAGCGAAAATAAACTCTCCGGAAGACGGAGAAGAAAAAAAGAGGCGTTGAAAAGCGAGCTTTCATTTCTTTTTTAAACGGTGGCGCTTTGGGTATGAAGCGAGAGTTTTTTTTTGTAAAAAGGAAGTTATTTTTCTAAAGGAAAGGGTTGAGAGAGAGAGAGAGCCTTTCAAGGCGTGCGGATACCTTCCGGTCTCGAAAGAATCTCTCGTAAAAATAGAGAATGAATCTTGCGAACGACTGAGTTATAGGAACTAATTTCGAGAGTTTATCCATGCCTCTATATCGTAGGAGAAAGCAAAGAAAATTAAAAGATAGTGGGCAAGTCTTCCCTATTATCTCTAAGTAAGTTAGCCGTGAAGTGTACTGCTGAGGAAGTGGGGGAGTTTTAGTAACCCCCTAATGCTAACCGCCTAAGTTGAATGAATCCCTTTCGTAAAATTAAGCTGCCTAGCCCGTATTATTCGGCTTAAATTTAGCTTACGGTGGCGGTAACGATATAAGTGTTTTTATCGCGCATTGCAACGCTATTAATGAAATTTTTAAAATTAAATAAGCCTCTGACTTTCGTCACGAATCACAATTTTCTGCAGCTCAAGTTTACGCTTTTTTAAAAAGATTTTTGCTCGTGACCAATCATAGTTTATGAATAAAAATCTTCAGAAAGTTTTAAGATAACAGAATATTTACCCGCTTTATAGAGTTGGTAGCATTAATGAAACCCAATTCCACGCAGCACATCCTGAGAGAGAACTGCGCTCCAATATTACGCATTCCTATAGTCCCACGCGATCCAATAAAAGAGGGAACGACGCAAAGCGGTCTTTAAGGAAGTCCGCCGGAGAGCTTAAATAGAAAATAAGACCGGTACGGAGGGAAAAAGAACCTTCGGAAGCGTCTCGAAGCTCGTTTCGCAAAAACAAAAATAAAAAACTTCGTCGAACTGGAATGAGATACCCGTCTAACCTCTCTTTCGCTGTCACGTCACCGGATGAAAAAAAATTAATGCCTTCTTGGCGAGTTTAACGTTTTCGAAAATAAGAAAAAAAATAAGTCCTAATTATCCGTGGACGACGACGGGCGGTTTACGTGAACGAGGAGAAACAGCTCAGATAAATTAAATAATTGTTTAGGTCGCAGGAATGAATATATATAACGGGTTGTGCCGGAAAATTGGTAATGCCGGCTCAGCAAGTTCCGCTTGGCTTATGCCCACATGGCGAATGTTTTTAGTTTTCTGAAAATCCGCAAGTAGTTTTCGAAGAAAGGCGATCAAACTGCTATTGAAACTTACTTAAAAGTTGCCCGACCAAGTTATGCGAGCTTTATTTTTCTCGAAAATTGAGAAGGTAACAACAAAATGGCTTACTCGAAACTGAAACTTGCTGAAACATCCAAACAATGTCTTCAGATTCCTTTACCGGCGCGACTGCGTAGAAAGAAACGGATTTTTCAACGCAGGCGTTTGTCCATCCGTCTTATGTAGACGTTCGCCAGGTTTTTCCAGGCTTTGGTCGTTTCCATACACGCTAGTCAAGACAAGAAAAGACAAGATCAGACGAGGCAAGACGAGACGGGCCTCCTTCAGACTAATTATGCAGTTGGGGAAGTTGGTCTATGTGCATACGCAATTATGTCATGGCAATGGGATTCGTGAATTGAAATTTAGGGAATATTCTTGAAAAACTTTACCTTCCAGGGCCCTCTTAAAACCGTTCTTAGATGACGAAGCTTACCCATTTGCAACAAACATTATGAGTCCTATTCTATACAGAAAGTATACTTTTCTGAAATAATGAAGGAATGAAATTATACGCACACGTCACATATCATTTGATCCTATATTTTCATCTACAAATTTTCCGTAATATTTTCATGTTGCAAACACCCTTCACCAGCGGCTAATAGACCAAATTTGACATTCAGGCATAAAAATGGCACTACACCGTTATCTTCCTATGTAACCACACGTAGGTTTGGTTAGCATGCCGTAATCTTAAAGACGGCGTCAAACGCGAAGATACACGTTTAGTCAGGTATTTTTCTTCTGTTTCGTTGACGTGAAATTTCAGACGTCCGACCATGGATTCTATTCTATAAAGAACCGTCTCGTCTTGACTAAGCGCGACTTGTCTTGTCCTGACTAACCTGTGTCATAGCAGCCATAAGGACGACATTACCCACAGGTCGGACATAAAATCCCGGCCTGTACAAGACGGAGATATGGCATCCCTTTTTTGCTCGGGATAACCGCACGCAAAACATATTGCTTTGTATTATTCATGCGCATTTACGACACTTTTTTTTTACCTCCGCGCTCACATATTTACCAACGAATGAATTAATGAAGAAAAGGAAGAGCGCGGATGCGCGAGCACCGGCAACAAAAGAACAACGACCTCTGAAACGTCGCGCGGATGCCACGTGGGACTTTTATTATTTTCCGCAAAAACTATAAAAGGCGCACGCTGAGCGACGTCAAGACTTCTCCTACTAGAAAAACATATTTACGAATGCAGAAGTATAACGTATCATTCAGAAGAACAACGCGACGTTTCGTTTACGTTGCTGTCGCATCATGTAGGATACTGGGACGTTCAACGCATCCCGCGAATACGGAGTATTTCTACGGATGTAAAATGAAAATTTCGGAGAAAAGTAGGACGAATTTTAAAAATGTAGGATCGCGTGACAGGACTCGAATTTTCGTCAGAAATAACTGCAGTTATAAAAAAATAAAAGAATGAAGGCAAAAAGAGATATTCAAAACCGCACGAATGATTATGGCGTGATGTTAACGAATGACGGAGTGCTTGTAAGCTTTATATATATATATATATATATATATATATATATATATATATATATATATATATATATATATATATATATATATATATATAAAAGAAACGGTGAGGGACGAATTTTATTCTTAGATGGTTATTTATCTACGGTCACAGTTAATGGGTTAAGACATTATATAATATATAAAAAAAAACGTCTCAGCCCAATGGAAGATACTATCTCAATTCGTGTTTTTATAATATTGGCATTCAAGAAATATTCTCCAAATGTCTAAACAATATAAAATATACACTACATTTATTATAACAAGAACTATAAATATGTATCTGTGAATATATCTCTTTTCTCATTATCCATGCAACTAGATCAGCCTCTATCTCAGCCTTGGTAGTCTCTTGTATTTTTTTTTTGTTTACTACGCGCGGCATTAAGAGACAGATGCTGCGATGCTTCCGTAACCTGCGGCGCATGATCCAAGGCGAAGGAAACGAGATAAAAGGAATCTCCTTCAGGTCGAGATTTTTCCCTCCCCTCGGTAATGCAGTCTGTTGCATGCCCCTTTGTCCGGAATTCGTGACCAAGCTTTCATAAGGAGAGCCTCGCGTCAATATCCGTCGACGACATCGCCGTTTAAATCAGGAAGCCTCGGAAAAGACCGCACTTCGGCTGTATAAGAGCCCTACGTTAATTTTTTTTTCAACCACTACCCTACTACTCGAAGGATTTTTCTGCCATGGCCGCTCCGCTTTGAACCACATCCAGTTTTTGCGACCTATTCCCAACCCTCGCTGACAGTGACCTACACCTCTCTCGCCGTCCTTTCACCAGTAATACACGTCTATAATTGTAAGCCTCGAAGAAATATATCGCACAATGAAATAGTTTCACTCGTAAAAATATCTATATGTATAAACTCGTTTTTGATATATGTCAGATTATGAAGATATGTGAAAAATCCACTGCAATATTATATATATATTTCCAGATTAATAATTTTTTGTTCCCCTGATTAATTTTAATATGACTAGGAGCTATTACGATGAAATGAACAAGCAGACGAGAAGTTTCCCAAATGTTACTGTTTAACTAACTTAAAAATGTGATTTTTAATTATTAACATCACAAAGTAATAGAATCACGTATGGCTACCTGTCCAAAACGAAATAAGGCCTCTCATTTTTTTTAAGCAATAACATACTATTGATCCAAACATCCCCTTGTTCGTCAATCGTCGTACATAAAAGCTTATACATACATCAATATCAATATTTTTTTATTATTTTAATGGAGAATTTTATATGATTCTAACAACAATCAACGCCATAGATCGGTAACCCGACGTTAAATTGCAAAAAAATTATATATATATATATATATAGCATCCTAAAATTTAAAACAAGTATATTAATATGATTACACAGTAACATATAGAATCACATCTGGATCCAGGGTGCCCATAACTAAATTAAAACGGCTCTCCCTCATTTAACAACAGAACACGACTACGGCCAATCCTACACTTTCTTCCCCCCAACCTAAGCCAATGGACACGTACAAAAGAACGGAATTTGTCAATCGCTTAAGGGCCCATCCAAAATCCATTCGGATATCAGATAGTCATCGTCATCAATTTTCCACCTTTTCAGCATTACCACGCGATTCGTCTTCCCTCGCCAAAATATTTCCATTCAAATGCCTCTCTCTCTCTATCTTATCCTCCTTTATTTTTTTATATCCTCACAAATCGAAATCATCGAGATACGGTCCCGCAGACGCTCCACATTAGTCACGAATCCGAGACTTTTATAGGGTCATCAGTCCCGATAAAAAGAGGTAAACTTTTTGAGAAAATAAATAAAATAAACGCGTTAGGGTCCGATGACCTATCCGTAATACTGAGGTGTAAATTACGAGAAACTTTCCCTTATGGCCGCGTGTCGAACTTCACAGTTCGCTCCGCGAGTCCACGAAAGTTTCTTTTTTTTTTGAAAGAGTGATTGATCGCGGTCTCGAAAATCGATTCCTCTTTTTATTATTTCATCGTTCACCTGAATGGAACTCCGGAACGATAAACAAGATTATCGATCTAGCGTAGGAGCGAATCTAATCTCACGCGTTCCGATGCGCCTCGCGTATATTATTTTTTATGCCACGGGTCCAGATTTAGAAATGAAGGCTTTTATTGGATTTTATGAATGTTTTCGCATGGCTGTGAGATCCCAAATGACAACCGATTGGGTGATAATGGCAACAAATGCAGACGCGAAGTTTTAAAAATGGTAAAAATCCTAGGATGGATTATTTTATGCCTATATATATAGTATATAGAGAACCAAGTTTAACCATGAATAATCACGGACCTGTCAACGGACAGACTACCTATGATGATGATGATGATGATGATGATGATATATATATATATATATATATATATTCACGTCCCTCAAAATCCTATTTAAAATTCCGTGTTTTCAATAATAATATACATGTAAACAAAGTTTCTAAACGCTGTATGCCAAAATGTACCACATTACTTCAAAATTTATCACCTTGTCCAATCATTATATTAAAGTGTAATAATTACAAGATATAAATTAGTGCTGTAATTTTTTTAAATGTCGTAAGTTCTGCGATATCTAATAGTTTTTAAACATTTCAAAAATAATTAAATTTTGTAATAAGCATTATCGTTGTAAATTTTATCCAGTGAACTGAAATTTTAAATAAAAAAAAGTTAGAAGTGTTACGTGGGACAGCGGAATTGTTGGCCTCAATTTCCCTAACAAAGACAATTGTCATTCTTCCTTTTTACGAGATGCAAAACTTAAATAAAACTGACACCTCAACATCATACCGGATTATATAATAATTAATGCAAACCGAAACAAATGCCATCTACGAACGTATACAGTAAGAAATTAAATAGAAAAAGGCCTGTTCATAATAATTTAGACGTCTACCAATGGGAGGGAAATAATGATAAAAAAATATGGGGATTAGGAAGCGGGAGGAAAGAGATAGAGGAAAAGAAGGAGAATAGAAAATTTGGAAAAAGACTAAAAATACGGTTTAAAAATTCAACGCCGGAGAAGGATGAAAGGGGGCGTGGCCCTTTGTTGGTACTCTTGAAGGTTCTGGAGGGAATAAAACAAAAGAGAATTGATTACGGCGGCTTAAAATTGGAGATTTCTTTCCCTCTTCTTTCTCTACAGGATTATAAAAGAAGGCACCAGTTGTGCCGGCACGATACCTAAGCAAGAAGTAATTAGACTGCCGATAAGACCAGATCAAATTACGACTTTCGCAATGAGGGCTGAAATGACCTTAGTTCGTTTGCCTTTAACTATAAGTGCATGAGTAAATAAAAAAAGGCCAAACTCTTGACGTGAACGTTTTTTTTTAGTTACTTTACAGCAGCTTCTAAGAAAGAGGGCTATTATGCGTTTCCGACGAAGAGTTAAGTGGGTTGCATACGATTGAGGATAAATCGGGGACACCGATTAACTGAATATTGCACTATTTCTCGAGGCCCCACAATTAAGAAGCCCACAGAATGAGTAGGAGATAACCCCCTGTTGGAATGTTATATAAATTAGGAAAATAGGGGAAAATGAGATTTTATAATTTCTGCCAGGTAATACATGAAGAGAGATGACGACCAAAGGAATTCATTGTGTCAACTTTGATTCCTTTGAAGAAGGAAAAGCAAATGAATAAAAAGATTATAGGACAACCGAATTAATTCGCATGCAACATGGCAATATGTATACACGGGGGGAAAAGTAGGAGGTAGCCTATACAAAAAATATAAATGACATGAATACTGCGTTCGATTGATTTGCATTAAATTCACATCTTCGGTCATTTCGAGCAACTTTTAATCTTATTCTCGGTCTTTAAGCCTTTATTTAAGTGCATATGCACGGAAATTACCGAGGACAACAACACCGGTAACCATGGAATCTTATTATTTAAATGTTAAAACATTTACCAAAACTCGAGTATAAATTCAAAATATGAGCGAATTCGAATGAGACCGAGTATTCGACGGTAAGAATAAGAATCTGCATTCATTTTCGAGTGTTTTAGCACAAATTTCGTGTCGATAACTTGATTTTATGATATTTTAAAGAGTAAAAGAATGAAAGTCTTCAAATCAAAAAGGTGATTTTTACGTGTTATCTTATGGGAACGACATTCATCCTCTGGAGTCGAACTCGTGACCTTTTTCGAAATTTTTTTAGTCATAACGTAAAGGTTCATCAACACCGAAATCCTGAGAAATGTCAGGCTTCTAAGTTTATTCTAATCAATTTATTTACAAAATTAGAGCATTACGCATGACCATAATGATGATGACCATTACGATTTTATCATATACGAGGTCCGACACAAAAATAACGAGACTGATGCTGTAACTCTTTTTACTTACATAATTAAGAAAATCAACTGTGATCGCCCTAGAAATAGTTCCCTTCTGAGGTGACACACTTCTGCATACGATGCTGCCACTGTTCGTGTGTGTGTGTTTGTATATATATGAAGCATATATATATATGTCTCTCTTGTGCTGACGAAGGGATCATCCCGAAAGCTCCAATAACTTCTACAAATGTGTTTCTCCAACACCCCAGTGGCTCTCCTTCCGGTAAGTGCTCACTGGGTTTCCTTCAAAACCTAGTTGCTTTAAATATCCTCATTTACCTTTCCTCTTCCGTAATATATATATATATATATATATATATATATATATATATATATATATATATATATAATGAAAAACCCTGAGATCACTCTAACAGAAGCATTTCAAGACAGTTAAGTAACCCAATTAACATTATTTTGGCAAAATAATAATTTAGTACGTGGCTTTTTAATCCCTAATTTCGAAAAAATGTCAAAAATGCAGAAAATAGCTTGTTTCATGAAAAAACCCTTTGAGGTGAGTTCTCTCGGGTAGAGAGTTCAGGAAACTCTTTAATCACTCGACTAATTACGGCAACCGCGGAAATTACGGACGGCGTATTTCTGAACACAAGGATTTTCATTGAGATTTTAAAATACCGAAGGGAAGCAGTCTTTTTTTTTATGAAATGCTCATTTTGGGAAGAATTGAACCGAAGTCACTCTAATGTCCCCAATTTTTTAAAAATGAGTTCTCCGAGTTAAGCTTCTCCCTTCAAACAGTCTCTCTGCTCCACAGACACTATGTTTCTGTTTAAAACGTTCAACCTGGCCATTCTGAAAGATTAAAACAAAGTTTCGACTTGCTATGCGCTATTGTCCGCGAGAAAATATTTACCGACAAATATTATAATGCTAATTAAATAAAGATTTATTAACCGATGAATTATGAGAGACAACAAAAATATAAAAAAGTATTTAGTTGCGTCCACGTTTCGTGAAACGACTTCAATTTTATACTGAACATTCACTATCGCTTCACATCATCAACGATAATGAAAAATTATTGTCTCCAAGAGTGGAAACCACGTCCATATATTTATTTTATACGTAGTTGTACATTTCTTAATTCATCAATGCAAATTTTATAACTATAGATACTAAATATATATATATGGAAAAATACTATATAATGTACATAAATATATTTCGAAAACAATTAATCAAACTCAGCATTTGCAAGTTGCAAATAAAAGAATTCTGGCAATACGTGATAGCGTACCATAGAAACTACAGACTAAATTATTCATCAGATTTTACATCCGATATAAATCCATGTTTTCATTGGTGCAGTAAATGTTTCTAGAACATAATAATTCAGCAAATTGATATCAACCTTTAACTTACTAATGTGGTGTAAACACAATCTATCGGGAAAATAAATCTGAATTCGGGGCGCCACATCATCTGCATCGGTTTTTTACAACCTGCTAGTATGACGTCACCTGCCACTCGTTTAAGCGGGGATCGGGGAATACAGACACACCGAGATTGTTGACGTCGCAAACACGAAACAGAGAGAAAAAAGTGGTGATATAAATCTGCATGTGTCGAAAGCACGACGTAAACACTGTCGCAACACGCGTTCTTATAAAAAAAAAGAATGTGCATTTCGGGCGACATGAGTCTTGACGGTGTTTTATTTAAGCGTCACGAGGGGAGGATACGACCTCGACAAGGACGTCGGAAAAAATACCAGAAAGTATTAGTTTTTATACATTGGCGTTTTTTTTTCGACGTCACAATGCGAAAAAGAATTCGGCTGTAAAGAATCGGAAACTCGACGGAATTCTTTAAAGAAAACATCCTTCCAGAGATTTCTAAAGAATGCAAATGAACGAAGAAAGCTGTGAGACAGAGCTGGACAAAACCAGGCACCAGTTCGCCATTGGCGACAAAAAAATCGCATTATGACGACAATACACTATTACTATTTTATTTCATCGATTTGGATGAATTACTAAGAAAGTAATATTCTTATATAGTACGCATTACGTGCATGTGATCCCTGGGCATCCGTTACACTTTACAGACCTCTGCCGAAATTTTACGTAACAAATTTTTCTTCGGTGATGCTCTGCACATCTTTGATTTCTCCCTTCAACTGCTCAAACTTAAGGAAACCCAATAGGAAATAATCAAATGGATTCAAATCTGACTGCGGAGCACATCATCGAAAAAACATTAAGCTGAAGTTATGGAAAATTTCAGTGGATGTCTGGAAATGTTAATGAATACACCGGGGAATTTTTAAACATTCTTAAAGTCTCCCGTGCTTCACGAGTGTTTTGAAATCAGAAACAATGCTGTAATTGAAAGACTTTCTCTAAACATAGTCGATTCAAATTATAGCAGATTTTTATGTTGACCCTTTATATGAAATGCATAGAGATTTAGATAGCAATCCTGATTCTAAACCGCATCGCATCCGGTCCCTGGATTTCGGAAGTGACTCTTAGATTTGGAAAGGATTTGTACAGGCATGCGGTTAGGAGAAGAGAAATTATGAGAATATGCAGAGGCGCATCGTCTCAAAGGTCGGATGTGCCCATGTCAAAACCACTCGAGCGAACAGACCGGAAGGAAAAAGACCTCTTCGCTCTAACGATTCCCTTTTCCAAGCGGAAAAATCGGTACAATATACATTGCGCAAACTTTCTCATATCTAATGCGTCGTTTAGTTATCTTTTGAAAAATATGAGCCATGTAGAATCATTATAAACATCAACTTAAATAAGTATGCGAAATTTGATGAAAATCGTATGAGCCGTTTTTTAGAAAATTCGATTGTTATAAAAGTTGCCCTAGAATAAACTAGCCTTATATACATTTATTGAGAAAAGTTAAATATGTAGTATTATTGCAGACGTCAACTCAAGTAACTGTACGAAAGTTGATCAAAATCGTGGTAGTCGTTTTTAAGAAAATAAAATAAATTATCCTTATATTCATCTTTTGAGAAATATGAACTATGCAGTATAATTGAAGACGTAAACTCAAGTGACTGTACGAAATTTGATCAAAATCGTTAAAGCCGTTTTTGAGAAAATCAAATTGTTGTTAAAAATGCGTAGAATAAACTTCCATTAATTATTGAGCAATGTCAACCATTTCTTCTCAGTCTCTGCTCTGTATGATAAAATGCCCAAGTACGAGATTTCATTCATTTTCGCTCTACCGTTTAGGCTCTAGAGCCAATAACAGACAGACAGGCGGCATTGAGAAAACCACTTTTTCGGACTCTGGGTACACCTAAAACGTACATTTCCATCAAAATCTCGAGGTCGAATTTTTTCGCAATATCAATACTTTCTCAATATACTTCGTATATGAGAAAGCAAAAAAGGCCCATCAAACCGGACGGAGATAGTGCATTTGTCTCTCCTAGCTAAGAGAGAGAGTGGAATAACCTAGGCCGCATTTCTTTGCTCCCCCCTCAACCCCATCTTCCCGATCATAAGTCAAAAGGCAATAAGAATCGAAGCGGATGGTGACAATGACATACGTATTATATCGTACATGAAGACGTCGCGTCGGTCGGAAAAAGGGACGCGAGCGAATTCAATGAGTTCGAGGAACCGACTCGCCCGACGGCTGTGATTTGTTCCTTCGAACGGATGGGAGCGCGACATCAGATGTTAATGATCACGGGATTGAATTTCAAAAGGCGTGCAACCGAGATATTGTTCCGATGTCACGAAGTCGTGCGCGAAATCAGTACGCGAACGATGCGTCGATGAAGCAGTTTATACACAAGTATGGGTATTAGGATATGTAGCAGTACAGCTGTATATGAACCAAGAAGGAAACGTCATTTTTAGAGAAAACAGGGCTAATATTAACAATTGAATAAGAAAATGTAGGCTAAGCTTACAGTCATAACATTTTTACAGGAGCTGCCTAAATGTACATTTCATTTCTGTTACAACATTTTATAAAATAGGAACTTCTGTGAACGTTAATAATACCCCACGAGTTTAACGATCTCAACTTCCTGTAATTAAAATTTTCCGCGAATAAACACATACCTCGCAGAAATATATAACCACATATTTATGGATGTAACCGTTAATTCCGGAATTCCAGAGGTTGACCGAACACGTGAAGAATGGGCATAATTACCTGAAATGAAAGGAAAAAAGTTTTTTAATAATTCTCATTACATTTCACGGCACAGAAATTTATTCAAAATACACAGTTCAAGATAAACAGCAGAAAAAAATTAGCATTGGTCTTTGAAAATTGAATAAAATTGAATAAAATAAATTGTTTAAATTTTTTGTTCCTCTTTCAAAACAACTGCATTTGATTGAAAATAATCTTTTTTTACTGTATTACAAGTTTCGATATTATGATAAATGCCACCGACGACGGATGTTTTGTAGCTGAAATGCGAGATACAGCAGTTACCTTCATCATGAATTTGTCTCCAAGCCAAGCGATGAGCTTGACAATTCAACTATGAACTATCAACTTCATGAAGTCCAGTGTGCTACTTTAAAGTATATGTTGCTAATCAATCAATCTTGAATGTCATTTTTACTGCGTTCATGTCAAATTATTTTCTTAAAACTATTTGTAAACTAAATATAATTTGATGTGATTTTTTCTTTCTAATATACATAATACACATGCAAATTTAGGCTAGGGTTTTGAATATTCACCCGTTTGATCTATTTATCTTTCGCTGGAGCTAAGAACCGCATGCGTTAATCCATCCCATCAACCCAATAATGAAACTAATGGGCTGCGTTTTGATACCGGACAACGTTCCGGTCAGATTACTCACAGATTTCATCGCGAGGTCATTAGCGCGCCGGTAAATTATTAGACGAAATCTCGTTTCAAAATAAATCCACAGCCGCCGGCGCCGGGCGTAGTATCTGGATCCGCTTTGCGGGGCTCTTAGTTAACCTAATTCCCGCAATGCACGCTATCCGTATCCGTTCGTTACGCAAAACCGACATACTGTGCGTAGATTTATGTGACAAGTGGCATTAGCGTTGCGCCGCATTTCTTCGAACTTTCCGGGAGTTTTTTCAAGAAAAAAAAAATGGAGAATAATGCGCTAATCCGAAACGTTACCACGATTTATCGCGGGTTTTCCGCTACAAGGCAGATATTCTACCCGAGTTATTTCCGATTAGGATAACATCTGCTATACAGCAAGTGAACCCGAGATAACTCAATAATTCGGTGGAAATCTTAAAAATTCCTCAGACACAGAATGGGATCTAGCTGCTAGGTTATACTGCGATTTGTTTTCACTATGGCGCTGACTTTGAATAAATAATTGAAGTTTCGCATATTTTTATTCATTATATTTATTGCTGTTATAGGTTCCTCCTCACCAAAAATTTGTCATTAATACCAGCTTTGAAAGGACATATAAATGCAGCCTAATTTTCTCTGGGTTTCGGTCTTCTTTTTTCCATCACCAGTAAACCGAGTTAATTTTTTTAAATTATACGATTAATTATGAAACCGCGCATAACCTTAAATCAGGAGGCTGGGAGTAAATTTTTAATTTGTCAGTTACGTGTTTAACGTAGACGTGGTGGTTCGAGAAACTTAACACCTCCTGGGAAACACCGAAAATATACCTCAAAATATCCAATTTCACAAAAGTCTATAATTTATTCGGCTGAAAATCGACGGACAATTTTCGAACGACAAAATAACACGGCAAATACTCTTTAACAAGTGACCTTCAGAGCACAGCCCTTCGAGTACTACTAACTTTTACCAATTTCTACTCGACCTTACCAAGAGAACGAAGGGGGTTTAACTGAGAACTTAATCCGCCGCTCACTCCTCCCCCGGCTTCCTAATCTCGTGATGAAAATGACAAACTCTTGACCCGCATTCCATTTTCAAAACGCAAAAAAATTTTACTTTTTCCGCTTCCGTCTTTTTTTTTTTAAAGAAATAAAAAGGTCCGGGAAAAGAGAAAGTAAATTCCAGACGCGCAAGGTTACGCGCAAACAACAAAAAAAAGTACAGCTTCCATTATTCCCTCGGGAGAGAAGAAAAAATAAAGGGAATTTTGGGATGGGAGTGAGGGGAGTGGGAATGGGAGAAGGGGGAAAAAGGTTGGAGAGAATGGGAGGTAGGAGGGGGAAAAGCGTAAGGCGAAAGAGGAGGTGGGGAAGGTAGAAGGCTGGAGGGGAAGTGTGAGGCGGAATATGGGGAGCGGGAAATGGGATAGGGGTGGGGGATGGGAAAATGGTGGGACAGACAGACAAATGCCTTTATTTGGACTAATTCGAGGATAGTTAACTTCCTCTTACACCTGAACCCAATCGTCAAATATTTAACAATTTATCGTACAAGAACCTCAATGCGGGAAATGGGATGGGGGGGGGGATGGGAAAATGGTGGGACAGACAGACAAATGCCTTTATTTGGACTAATTCGAGGATAGTTAACTTCCTCTTACACCTGAACCCAATCGTCAAATATTTAACAACTTATCGTACAAGAACCTCAATGCATATTTACGCATTACATTGAAACTTGGGGGAAAAATTGGAAAAAAGACAGAAAAAGGGTAAACAAATAAAGCACAACTGGAGGGGAGTGGAAGAAGGAGAAGAAAACGGAATAGGAGGAAAAATGCATGGAGAAAGCGGTAAGGGGGAGGGGAAGAGAAAACGGAAGAGGGAAAATTGAGAGGGTGGGGGGGAAGGAGAAACGTGAGATGGGAATTGGAAAGGGAAGGGAGAAAGACCAGGGTGAAAGAGCAAATGGGAGCTCGGAGAGAGGATTATAAAAAAAAAAACGAAGGTCGCCGCAAAGAGTCCTTGCCGCTTCCCCTCCGCGAAGGGTTGGGTCCCTCTCTCCTACCCCCTCTTACGCCTATTCTTCGGCATAATCCTTCCCGTCATCCAACGCGAGTTACCGCGCGGGATGACGGTGAAGATAAAGCGGATGGATGGGATGGGGGGGAATAACCCACCATCTCCCGAAACAGTACCGTCTCAATTCGCGATGAGGAACTCTTCACGGCCACACTTTTAAAGACGTCATTCGTGATGTGATCAGAGAAAAGAAGGGAGAGACTATGAAGAGGGATATCTCTTCCGCCTCTTACCACGACAAAAGGGATTAAACCTTCTTCTCTCTCTTTGACCCACTTCACCTGAGACCCTTAAAACTTAAAACCCATACCGAAACTTGGAAGGTTGATGGAGGAAGGGGTCCTTGGAGTATCGCTCACAGGTTAAGTGTTTTTTAATAGGCTACCATAAGGAAGAAAGGTAGGAAGCGGAGATATTTTTTTATCTTCCCTCCTTCCGGTCCATAATGCACTCGGAAAATCGTTAAAGCGAGAGCGATGAATATCGAACACCTGGGTAAGTTCGGAGGTGAAAAGGTTATTCGAGCGCCAATTCTCGCGTGATCGATGACGGCGATACATATTCTCTGCCAACTAATCTCCAGGGAGTTTTCGGTTTTAATTTCTCCGTTTCTAGATCAAATTCAGACGTGTTGTACTGTAAATGAAATAAGTGATGCGATATTCCTATTAGAAAAAAACTATACAGAAGCGCGTTTGTGCCATTAAAATCTGAAATTTCCCAGCATTTTTGCATTAACAATATTTTATGCGTCCGGTATAGTATACTAAGCGCAACATATACAGAGAGATAAAAATTTAATTTATTTTCAAGCTATTTTCTATAAAAAGGTTTTATTACACGAAATGCACATTTCCGCTAAACTGTAGTCTTTCTTTGCATAAACTCATTTTTATAACCGATGACCAGTAAATTACCGATTAATAATGGACATACGAGTTAAATTGACAATCAGTTTGGCACCAACCTAGAGCTAGATAACTCCATTTAATTTATAAATTCGCTATTCCATACGAGTGGGAGCCGAGTCGATAAAAAATTGCAACATTTCATAAATTATTTTGACCAATACATATAAGTAGGATATATAGATTCTCTTTCTACACACAAGATAAACAACATGCTCGACAAATGCCTTAATTTTGTTTATATGTGAAACAAAGGGCAATGAGTTCGCGTATCAACTCATACTACGCATCACGTGGCCGATTAAACCAAACTAAAATTAGCATTAAGATCCACCGAGAGCGGATAGGGTCAGACGTCTAGTTTGTTACGGCTCGAACAGCGACATCTGAGAACGCGGATGAGGTGGACGAGAATTTCATTACGTCGACTCTGCGGCGAGATATTCTGCGGCAGAGAAATCGAGGCGAGCGATTATTTATGCATCGTTTCGCTCCGGTGAAAAGAACGGAAAGGGCGCTAAACAGTGGTCCAGACTTCGTACTCAATATCTAGGTCACGAATGTCTGTGGATTTTAAAGATATACGCGCAATAATATGTCAAAGTGACAGGTGAAAACAAATGTATTCCATTCAAGAAGTTTTTTTTATTGACGTTATTGACAGACAAACGTCTTTATTAAGGGCGAAATCGACTATAAGACCGAGCGATACGGTTTGTCTTTCATTCAAAAACTTATTAGAGATCAAAACGGAATGTTCAAGACTTCAGGAGATTTTCTATGCAATCTAGTGCGCTAAGTCCCCTGCCCTGGTGAATTGCGGGGCATTGAGTACAATTGTATGGTATTCCGAATTAATGATTTGTTAACTTGCAGCATAGAGTGCCGCCTTAAGATACGACAATTCTGGTTCGAAGATATATTTATGGAAGTATTCTTTAATGCGTTTAATAAGTAGCAGTTTAAGAATTGAGGAGGATATAAGGCATCGACTTTGAAAACAATAAGAAAAAAGTTATACGGAGATTCACTTGGAAATTTTATTGGAACTAACGCCGTAACATAGCTCCTTTATCTAAAATTATACAGAAAAAAACAAAATATATTCAAAATCTAATTTCCGTTTTAACATTTTTTTACATTTAAGAGGGTGGTCATAATATAATTTGTTTATTGTGTTACTTTCAATTTTACATTTTAATTCTTGAATATACATTTATATAGATATATGAGTTAATAAAAAAAGTATGGAAACCCATAATGTCATTGTCTTCCATAAAAACGTCATTATGCCGTAGAATTCAGATCGACGGGACAAATTTAACTCGAAATGCCGCGATGGAAATTCGCGGGTGTTTCCACTTCCTCATTTTCGACGATTTCACAAAAAAATTACACGTTCGCTGTAAAAGTCCAAGCCAAATTCCTAGACAAGGAGACGTCGTCCTCAGAACGATATAGGCGCCGTTGACCGTGGAAATTGCCTCGCCCAATTTCACCTCCACTCCCTAAATAAACATAGCGGTTTCTCTAACAGAATGGTCCAGGCAGAAAAAGTGACAGCATTGAGCAAACGTTTCGCGAAATTAAACACGTTACATCGTGCAGTCCTTTATTTTCATTTTTCGTATTTTTATTTTCTGGACACGCCATCGCATAAAAAACTGGGCCAAAAAAAATAATCATTTTTGCAGCGAAAATCCTCGAAAATACATTTCCCGCCTACGCGCCATATCCGCTTCGTATTTTCGGACGTGCTAAAAATTTTCTGCGCGTGAAGGGGAGAGGGCTAAAAATACACGCCTTTGACCGTCGATTGTGACTCCTTTTCAGCTAGTCTGTCTCTCCTCTGGTGAAAGTGAAAATGAAAGTCGAAGGGGGGCAAGAGAGAGAAAAAATATACCGCAAAAAAAGTACGTGGTCGTGAAGCGATGATGTCATTGGGCACTGCGGAAAAAGGAAATATAATAAGGCTTTTAAAGAGAAAGAGAGAGAGAGAGAGGAAGGGAAATAAATAAACGCGAAGCGAAATAAAATTAGCTACACCCCCGTGACGTCGAATTTAATCGACGTAAATGCCTCCTCCCCCGTCCCTTATATTCGATAATCGCGTTAACGGTTTCGAAAGTATTTCGAAAAAATCGACCGTCGGAGGAGGAGCCCTATTCTGCGTCATTCGTCTGCTATTATAGAAATATCACATTTTAGAGCCCACGCCCCTTTAAGAATACCAACATGGAAAGTTAATAAAACCAGTTTATTTTATTTTTATTTTTGCAATTCAAAATGCAACTAGTTTAAATTTTTGCGTGCTAAAACAATCCTGATAAATAGGCACTCCTTTTTTTTTAATAAAACCACATGCGGTACATACAGCATGCTTGCGAGTGTGAAAAAATGGATGACATGGAAAACCTATCCTGGAGCTTCGATACTTCATTCGAAGTTTGGCTACGCTGCATTTTCTTCAAACGTATCTTCTACGACGTATTTTTACCGACCTTTTCCAAGGTTACATGAAATGTCTGCCGCTGAAAAGTAATGTCGCCGTTTCGAACACCGCTGTGAGCGTTTGTTACCTTCAACTGTTAACGTAACTAACCACGTTATGGCAGAGGCTTAAGTTATTTTCGAAAATCGATAATAAATAAATATCTTATAAATAATTTTAAAACGCGAAAACTGCGTCGAAATGTTTACTATAAGTATCCTACGATTCTTTTCCGGCGATGCTAGTATCACTTCTCCAAAGCGATGCAATTGTTGGCGGCAAATATCATCCCCATGACAGCGCTTTCGGATGAATCGCAACGACGACGGATTCTGTTGCCGCTTGGCTGCGCTCGACGAAATTATGCCCCGACTTGGAATCATCAAATTTCTCGGTTGAAATTTTTTTTAACGGTCTCTACCCCTGATTCCTTATCGATCATTACTGTGGGGTTGATCAATTGATCGCTCTACGTATGTGCTACAATTAAACCATTCAGGCGAGAAAATATCGGTCAGAATCATCTCACGCCCTTTCCTCTCTCTATCGCTCTCCTGATCCCATAACCACGGCTACGGAAACAACGGATGAAATTTTAAACATACATAGTTCCCATTGGAACATTGGAGGATAGAAAAAAATTGCAACCCAGGATTCGGCGGGCCGCAAAAACTTATATTTATGGACAACGAATAAAACCACAAGCAGTAAAAAATCCAATAAAAATTAGATTTAGGGCAAACGCCGTTGTTTCATTTAAAAAAAACTCGTCGCGTTAATTTAAATTTGAAGAAATACAACTTTCACAATGCGCAAATTCATTGGTCAAACAAAAACGTGAGAAACTTGCATAACTACAAATGGGCGATAATTTAAGAACTGACTATCTTCTGATCCAGACAGAAAGTATCCATCTATTATATATTCTATCAATATGCATACATACATACAAACATACATAAATACATACATATATACATATATATATATATATAAATCGAAATCGAAAATAACTTCGAGAGTCTAAATGGAAAATCGAATTAGGAATGAGGTTAAAATTTGGCGATCCTTCGTTGAAAAAAAAAGAAACGAGAAGGAGAGAAAAAGGGAACGAGAATAATAAAAAGACGATACTGAATAAAACTCTTTCCAGGTACACCGATGAAATTGCGGCCTCCGGCTGCGACGTAGAGATAGCCGCTTTGGAACGACGCCAAAAAAAATTTTTAGGAGACCAATGGAAAACAAAAAGAAGAGGACATATTGGCCTTTTGATCGCAACGGTACGCGTCATTTCGGCGTCACTGACCTTGATCGAACAAAAGGGATATAGATTAGCTCCGTTTGTTAACGTTGCATCGAAACCTGTTCCACGTATCCCGTATTGGCTAGCGAGAGCGACGCTTTTTTGATCGGTACGTTCCGTCAAAAGGAGAGAAAACAATTGCGAATCTGTAAAAGCGTCCACGGGAGCGTATCCAGTGCGATTCAAAGAACGCGTCAATTTCTGTAATTTTGGACAAACGGATCGCAAATGCACAAAAATTCTAATGGGAGTAACGAAAGAAATGACAGTGGCAAAACATGGTCATTCAATTCTCAGGAAATGCTTGTGTTAAAAGCAGATGCTTATTCGTCGGTTGCCAAGCAACCGGCATCGGTGGTGATTCGCCGATAGTAGATTTATAAAAAAAGAATGATTTATTTAGTCGATTTGGTTTCAACAATTCGACGGAATTGATATTTCCGCGTAGAATAATAATAACATCAATCAGGAAAAAGTAGCACGCTGGTGTTGATAGTTTGGAATAAATTCACGAAAAATTAGCCTTCAATTCGTTCAAAAAGTATAATATGATAAAGGCAAAAATACCGTGCGTTGGGAAGCTAGTGAGCAATTACGATTTAATCCCAACTGCCTCTTTATTCATTTCTGACTCCATACCTGAATTTACAAAGCGTAAAGTTTTTTATTATTATAAGATTTATTGTATGAACGTCACTTTGGGGAAATTCATATTAAAATATCATTTTTATCGTGTACCTATGAACAAGCAACGCTTCGAAAAACGTTGTTAATGTTTCATTCTATATCTACGAATCTATTAATTGTTACGTATTCGTATTGCCTAATCGTAACACTTTATTTTACACTTCATTGGTCGTTTTCATCCTAGCTGTATATTCCATCAGATAATTAAGATTATTTAAATACAATTTTGCGGGGAAAAAACTAAAACTCGAAAAACATGATTTCCATAAAAGGAAAATTTGCCATTTCATGTAAATCGCAAGCATTTCTTCAACAATATCAATGCATGAAATTGTCACTGAAAAACTACCGGAAAAAAGAACTTCGAAGGAACTTGTAACCTTATGTACTATATCAGCCTTTCAACTGTGTTACGTACAATGAGATAACAAGTTAATTACATGCAAATATTCCCGTACAAATAATTTGAGTCTATGGTAAGGCATATTTACTCAGGTTAACTTTAATTTTTTTCCATCAAATAAAGCGGCTCGTTCAAGCACAAAAATTAATAAAGTGTAGACTGGACCTTCACAATAAAATCGTTTGTTTTGAACTAAAAATCAGTTTGGAGATGGCTGCTTACCTTTTCGGCGACGAAGAATGCACGGAAGCCAGAAAGAAACCGCGCATCAAAAAATACACGCGAACTGAAGTACCGAGGAAATATTGTCGACATCCGTTTATCTAATGAACACTCACTAGAAAACAAACAAACCGCTCTGATTCGATTATGAATTTTTTTTTCGGTCGTTTCCAATGCATGCACAGTCCGAGGATATACAGAATCCTCAAACAGGAAGGCTCGCGCCACGCGGAATAATCAAAACTCCATTAAAAAAACGTTCTCTTCGGAAATACGTTATTCGGCAACGTTTTGAAGAGATCAACGATCGACCGTCTGTAACGAACGAGAAAATGAGTCGCAACAAAAATTTTAAAAAATAGGAAAACCAAAAAATTCGATTTCGGTCCAGACACAGAGAGACACACGATGAGAGCGCCATCTAGGTGGGGAGAAAAAATAAAAACATTCCGAGAATTCGCGCGGGAAAAATATTCGATGTGGATGCGACTTCATCATTTGGAATTTGTTGGAAATATAGTCATGTATATATATATGTATATATATATATACACATGACCACTGCGAAACGATCAATCTGGATTTTATTCCAATTTCGATACAACTCCTGCCAATCAAGCGATCAAAAACGAAAGGAATTAAACCAATTTCCAACGCAGTGCTCCGCTGTGGAATCCCATTTCCCGATTTATCTTTGCGGAATTTCGGATTATTTGAATAGTTTAAGAAGAGTGAGAATAACACGGGTTTTTAAAAAACAGAGAATGGTGTGTAATCTCTTGAGATTGAAAGGAGTGGAATTATCGAACGTTTTAAAACTCGCCAAAGAGATTAAGTTAATCCGCTAAAGACCCATATACTGTATAACGCCATATTAATGCTTTAAATTTAGAGTTGTTCACTCTTATGCCCAGAAATAATATTTGATGATAACATTTTAGAACAAACACGATAACTATATTGACATATTTCAATATTTATTTTTACTTGAGAAAAACACATAATTGCCTCGTATAGCGTTTTTAAACATGGAAACGACATTATCTGCATAGTGTTCCTAAAATGAAAAGGATCTAGCTGCATAGCTTAGAAAACAGATATATTTATTGATACATATTTATGCAAAATAACGTCTTATTAAAATATATATAGTGTACATTATAAATACATATTTGTAAAATCCCAATACATAATATAAAAACACGAATTGAGATAATATTTTATTCAAGATTAACCATCTCCATTAGAGGCGATAATTACCTTATCACCACACCCCTTCGTATCCGCCATTGCTCTTAATGTTATAATTCTATAATCCTATCATTTAAGATTCAACGTGTAGAACTGCGCGATTGCTATCGCTTCACTACATAATTCGGCATAGAATAAAGACGAAACTTTCGATCATAGACTTTTTGTGTTTGACAGGGACTTCGAAGACGTATGTGCCCCATAAAACCAGCCACAAAACATCACCGCGAGACCAGTAACTCAACCATAAAAAAAATCCCCGAAGATGAGTGACTGCCTTCGAGAAGAACTGTCGCTCTTCAAAATAGACGCATTGCGTGTCAAAAAAACGAAGGGATTTACACGCCTAGCCGAAGGAAAGAGAGAGAGAGAGAGTTGCATGAGGAGGCGAAGAGGAGGGAGACGGGCGTTACCATAGGAACATAAAAAATATAACATCCACGCCATCTCGACCATCCCTCTTTAAAGGACCCACGCTCTAGCCTAAAAAAAGCGTTCACACGCATTTCGCCTCGTTTGCAGCCCTGACAAATATACACCCTTTTTACGCCCCATTCTCCCACCCCTCTTATGTCACTACCCTTGCGAAAGAGAGAGAGAGGAAGTGGAGAAATGATGATGAAAAGGGGTTCAAGGGAGCGAGATGAAGAGAATGGGAAGAAGGGGGAAGAAAAGTCCTTACGAAGGGATGACCCGAAAAAAAAATAATGAAGGACCTTCGCTAAGGGACCTAAAAAAGGGGGGAAAGGGGCGGGTAGGCGTAAGGAGAATCGTGATAGAGACAGAAGGACCCCCTGAGGCAGTAAAACTAAACTTGTTAAGAAAGGACTTAACGGGAGAAAGAGGGAGAGAGAGAGTGAGATATGAAAGTTTCCAAACAATAACTCCATTTTGGGAAATATTCGACTTTCGAGATTCAGTGGTGAAAAGTCGAGAAGGTTTCGGTCAACGTACAAGTTCGCCATTATCGAATTATCACGTCACTTCCCATTAATAAAAATTACAGAGTTTAATGGATGAAACCCACTGAAATTATGACTTCTAATACTTCAATAAAGACGCTAATAATTATTCAAAAACGTTTTCCGTGATACTAATTAAATATAAGAACAATATAAAAATATGAAAAAGGTAATTTCAAATATACTAAAATAAATTAACAGTAATGATGATGACAGAAAACAGTCATCCACCTTTCGGTAGGTTTTCATCTCGCTAATCCCACTTTACAGCATCCAAAGTCTAATAAAAAACAATATTGATGAACAAATTAAACAAAGACTGCATCCAAAATTTTTGAAGCAACGCGTCGATTTTTTTCCGTAAAAAATTAAGGTACGAGGTCTGTAAATAACACGAGTCGTTACTGCTAGATATGACGTGTTGCTTCCGCGACACGATTTAGACCGCGCGTCATATTAATTTTGCGTCGGCCACCTCCCTATAAAAGAAATGCAATTCATTCAATTAATGGATCTAAAATGTTCGATATATTCGTAACGGAAAAGGGCGGATTAATTAAGCATGTTTTCGAGACCTTTTTCCCTAGAATAAAAAAAAAACCTTTTAAAAAAATTGATCGCCCGCCGGGAGCGAATATTCGCCTTGACCTTGACACGGCCGTTTAATAACTGATTACAACTAGCACGCGGGAATTGGTATCATTCCGAAGATATTTAAAAAAAAAAAGATGCGAATTAAATTGCGCAAATGATAAATTAAAAAGGCACGAATATCGGAGAAATAATCTCGATGCGTCGAGCCTTCGTTTGCGAAGCGGACGTCATCAAAACGAAAATAAAAAAGGAGGTTTATGCGTTTGAGAGGAAAGTCATCGAATCTGAAATATCGATTTCCTTTTTAAAGCGACCGAAAAGAGAGGATTTTAAAGGGAACGTTCGCGGAGGGAGGGAGCGAAAAAAAGAAAAACGAGATTTTAATTGAGGGCCATTCCTCAAGAGAATAAACGAGAAGAGTAGACGACAAGACGAAAATAATCAAGTGCTTACCTTACACCTCGATCAAAGGAGGGAAGGTATTATTATTATTATTATCCTAGAGCGAAGAGATCCAATTAACGGAGGAAACCAATTAAAAGATTTGGAAACGGCTGAGCGCGAACTAACGCTGAAGCTAATATATAATGTCTCAAGGCGATTATAAAAATTTTGGACGGATTTTCGCAGTTAAAACTTTGATAATGTCACATGCCTAGTAAATCCACGAGAAATTATGAAAATGTGACTAATTAATTAGCGATAAATCCTTAAAATGACGGGTGTTCTCGTCTCAACTTTGCCAGCATTGATAAAGTTCGTTTAGCGAGTCTGGCTTCCAACATTAAAGTCGCAGAGTTCGAGCCCCTTCGAGGGCGTGGTCGCACGAGCCGTATTTGTAGCTGCTTTTTCATGGGGTAATCAAAAGTAAAAATTGCATAAATAATAATAATAAACACCTTCGTCGCCATCTGTGTATAAGTACTCAAATCCCTTCAATAACAAGCTCATCGCGCCTTTTCCGTGAACTATTTTGTCCCCTCTCTCATCAAACGCATTCGTGTTGACTTCTCGCGGAGCAAATTATTCCTTTAATAAAATTCTAGCGTGCGATTAAAAGTTGAGCGTAGACATTAACGGGTTTAATTTATCTTACAGCTGAACGAATTTCAGAGAATATACAAGTACGAAAAGAACTGACGAATCAGATATTAAGGGCGTTTTTTTAATTAAAAATATAGGTATACGCTATTATAATATTACGCTGTATTTTCATTAGAAACTTAGCGTTAAAAACAAAATGTAAAACACAAAATCAACCAAAAGTTATTTAAAACGTAACTCACTGCAGTTGCGATATTACCTTTGTACCTTTTATTCGCATTCATTGTTGTAAACAAAACGCAAATTTACCGCAGTAACGGACCCGCATATATAGTTAATAAGGGATTTTTAAAATGGTGCCGTAAAGACAAACGGACGGAGGGTAGAACCCCAAAATCAACAGGGTTCATATGATCATGACTGTCACCAGTCCAAACTACCCTGAAAATTTGGTTGCTGTAACTTGAATGGTATAGAAGTAGCAGACGAATTTAATATTTTATTGTTCATCGTGCCCCTCTCTCCGCTACACCCCTTAGGCTGTCCATGGAGTCTCCACCGCTTCTACCGCTGGAAGAATTTATGGCTATGAACAATCACTAAACATTTTGTTTTTCTAACTTGAACGGTGTGAAATTAGTTCGACAAACACGGAAGTGTGACGGGAAAAAGTCTATATTAGCGGATTAAAAAAAAACGCTAAAGAATCAGCCGTTTTAGCGTTTTTTTTTAGCTTATTCTCATTTAAGGTGCAAAATTAATTACATTTTTCACGTTATTGAAGACGTAACCTTTTATCACACGGACAAATTAATCTCCGTGTAATAAACACCCCCGAATAACACCATCGAAAACTCCATCTAATCCAGGGTTTCACGTTACAGCAGAAAACATGAGCCTCACTTGTAATCTGTATATTGTAAGATACATAAGCTATATAAATAAACATTATGATGATTTAAAAGTTAATTTTATTGAGATTAGGCTTACCATCTCTTAGTTAGGGGAGAAGAAATATTTGAATATAAGGGTTCCGTGGCTCCACTAAGTTTGGGAACCCCTGATCTATTCCATTCGCAAAAGCAAACGCCGGGAAATGCGTAGTGACAAAACGGCTTTACGAATCGCCGCCAAGAAGAAAAAGATCAATCCATCGGACACGGGGATTCGCACCGTGCTCGGGGTCAAGTCTGAGGAAGAGAAATGCGTGTCATTTCCATCGGAAACAATGTTTAAAAAAAGGTCCCTCTTCACACACACACACACACACATACGCCCTTCCACCTTCGATCAGAAAAAAATATTTTTGAAAAAAAAAATGACTGCCGGAGATGCGTTGATGGTTCGGAAATGAACAGCCGACGGAAAATAAGTACAGAGAGAGATTTGAAGACGAATCTATTCCGACGCAGAACGTCCAGCGGGGAATGATTGTGGAGTGAGGAAATATAGAAAGGTTTCCGACGTCTGCGATGTCATCTAGCGGTCAAAGAGCGAATCAGTCGGCCTTCAACTAGGGCCGATAAAATTCGATTCCCCTCGAGATAAAGAAAGGACTTTTTGAAATTTTTTATCCTGAGGGAAAAATCTTTGTTTTTTTTATATGCCGGAGCGGACCTCTGGACGCGTTTGAAAAAAATCTACGCATCGGACGGAAGACGGAAGTTTTACTATTCCCTGAGAAGTCTACGGAACTCTAGGGGGCCTCGAATCGTGTAAAAACTTCTCCGCCGTTAAACTAGTGTGATGTCTTTGGACATTAAAAAAGACCCCGCGAAAAGTAGAGGTTGAAAAAAAATGTTCTCTAACCTTACGCCGGAATTTCTGGTTATCTTCAATTAAATACTAATCTTTTTTTTTTTGAAAAGATGAACGTTTCTAACGCTATTTCTCTAATTCCAGAATAAGCTCTTTAGGTGTCAAAAATTTTAAAAATGAAACACTCGTATCATGTTTCTCTAATAGCCATAGCAAGATACGTAAGACGAGCACTTCACTTTTCAATTTTTTTTACACCTAAGCGCTTATTACGGATTTTATTCTTAGCCATAATACGAGTTAGATGATTCTCCACTGGACCACTTTTCTAGTTTGAGACTTGGGTAATTCTGTTAATTTTTTTCTTACGGTTATTTTCTATACGTGCTTGTAACAGGATCGAGGAAAGAGTTTAAAAAAATATTTTTAAAACATGCACCGCTCGGAAACGATGCAAATTTTCAAAGGACATTATAAAAATCTACTTTTTTTAAGCTATTACTTTCGGCAAATGTTTTTTTTTTTGTGGATCCACGCGTTGACTCCGGTCTTTTTCATCTTGCAATTCTCACTAACGCAAAGCAGAGCGACACATCAAAGGGAAAGGCACGCTACGTTATCACTATTAAACAGAAGGACATTTGATCGTTCTACCTCGAATGATAAACATGAGAGCTCATTCGCATAAGTGCCATTATTAATAAAAAATCCTCCTCCTAAAGCAAAACAATATAAATAAGCTGCATCGTGAAATATAATATCACAGATTGACTCTTAGATACTTGCCATTTTAAAGAAAACTACCTATTTGATAAACATGCATGGATAGAAATGGGGAGATATACGTATTAAATAAAAATGCACGCCGTTCAATGAAAATCCCGAATTAGTTTCAAATAAAACAGTTACAGAAGAAATTCATAGTCTTTAGTGGCTGTAATAAAAAATTTGAATTAAATATAGTTAATTTTAAAATATATATATATATATATATATATATATATATATATGTATGTATGTTTGTTTGTATGTATGTATGTATATATATATATATATGTATACATGCGAGCGTGTGTGTACACACAAGCACAATCTGCAATTAGAGAGTGATCAGTACCACGACGACTCCGCATTCATGAAACCAACATGGGAAAGGACACCGCGAAATCACACCCCATTCAAAGCTATACGACGTACCAAAAATCATTTCGTAACGTCCCAGAGCACGCCGTCCCAGGAACGTTTAAAAGACTTTCCATCCGAAAAAAAAACGAGCGAAAGGAACGAAACGAGTAGAAAAATACTGCATTTTCACCCGAAAAAAAAACTACCAGCGGGAACGCAAAATCCTCACCGAAACGCCTGACGCGAGCTCCAACAGAAAAAGAAAAACACCGCGCAGTTGCGAGGCCCCGGAAAAAAGTCTCGCATAGCGAAAGCTGCCCGAAACATTTTCCGCGGCGCCTTACACCGCTTAAAAAAAAAATAAAATGGAGCGATTCACGCTTCGTTATAGTGAGATGAGAGAAAAAGATGGAAAGACGGGAAAAAGGAAGTAGTTACGCTCTCGCAGATTCTGGAGAGAGCGGGAGAAAGATTAAGAGAGAGAGAGAGGGAGAGAGAGAGACGGACTGCGACTCGGTGAAGTTGTTTTAAGGTCAAGGAAACGTATCACACACGCCGGACTCCATTCATGCATTATTCAAAACTTACAAGTGCGACACGGCTTCTCAAAGTTGACGAAGTGAGAGAGAGAAATAGAGAGAGAGACAGAGAGAGACAGAGAGAGAGAGAGAGAGAGGGAGAGAGAGAGAGAAGGTTAGGGAACGGCGGGAACGAGAGGTACGGATATAACCTTTTGAATATTTCACTTTATGTGAACAAGAGTTCGCCTTTGCTGCAATCGACCGGTTTAAATAAAAAATGCACGGAAGTTTTAAAAAAAAAACCTTTCCGCAGTCTTTTTTCCTCCATCCCCCCTCTCTTCCCCCACCTCCTCCCTTCCCCGCCCTTCTCCTCCTCTTCTCTTTTCCCCCTCTCGGCGGCGAATATTCGAAGCAAAACGTACGCGACGTGCGAGAGAAATTTTTTATTCCCGCGACCTTCCTTTTTGACCTTTATTCCCATTACTCCTCTCGGTCCAGAATTTACAAATTCTGGGGACCGCTTCCCTCTCGCGAATGGAATTAATGAAGTCGAATAAGTAGTATACGTATCAAGTCTCGTTTTATGCGGGAGAGGGAGGGGGGAAATAAATGAAATGAAAACAAATCCGGTCGTTTCGTTATATCGTTCGCAAAAAAAACAATAGTAGCGTCCGACACGAATCCCAGATAAACGAAAAGGGGAAAAAATGAATCTCGGTGGCTTCAGAAGCCACTTGCAAAGTTTATATAATCGTTTTAATCATATCGCAAGAGACGAGGACGCGATGAAGTTTTTTTTTACGTTTGGAAACGATAAAAAATAGCCAATTTTTCCATTTTCTTTTGGGACTAATTGAAAAGTTTAATGTTAGCCTTAGGTAAGGACTTTAATTTTTTAAAAAAATTATCGAGACTGCCCTGTGGCCAGAATCTAATTTAAAATTCAGATAGCTCAGACAACAATAAGAAAGGTGGGAAAGATCAGACACAGTCATTTCAGTTACGAATCCCGCCGTCACCATTGGTGATTCGTTGAGAATATATATACTTTTAAATATCGTTAAAAACACCAACGAAGACGCCACCTTTCTTTCCAAAAATACGTCTCTAATTTCCGTTAAATTATAAAGCCCATTGCAGTAAACTCAGTTATAAATCAGAATAATTATACGATAATAACAGTTGTATTCTATAAATAGGGCTTATTAATATTAATATTTACACTAATAATATCGATATCGATATTTTACGATTGAAGCATAGCCGTCCGATCCTTCAAGGTCTGAGATACGCTCCGTTTGAATAACTGAATAATTTGACGGTGGCAGCGCTTCTTTAATTCATCACCCAAAGAAAAACTACGTCGTAAGTTCAACTGAAAAAAAAACTGACCAAGGTCTACACAGAAAATCGGAAGAGCCCAACATTTCCCGCCTTGCGCACACACTATCGAATTTTATCGAAAATCGATCGCTCGAAACCGAAACATGATGACGACTAACACAGCATATTCCACAAGATTCCGAACATTATCGCGCACAGAACGGGAGCGACTACGAATCTTAAATTCCTGTCATCTCGCAAAAAAAAACCTCCAGAGGAACCAACTCTGAAACGATAAAAAAACTACCCATCTCGCAAACGGTATGAATTCGATATAAGCCACGTCTGATCCTAGAGTTTAAATTTATGAACAACCTGGGACTTTAGCAGGCAGTGAGAAATAACTTCATCAAAAGCGCTTAGAACGAATCTAGAGAGAGAGAGAGAGAGGAAGAGGGTGAGTGAGAGAGAGAGAGGTGGATAGGGGGCAGGGAAATAGGGATAGAGAGAGTGAGAAAGAGGGAGCGTAAATGACATACGCCGACGATAAATCTAAGGGGGGTTAAAATGTAGACAAAAAACGTGCCCTGCTCAACAACACAATCCTTTAGATCAGCGGTCTCAAAAACAAGGCTCTTGATCTTATGCGGACCGCTAAGTAAAATACCTTATATGTACTATGATGCAAGAGAAATTCAAATATTTATTTTAAAAATATTTTTAAATAGGTAATTGAATAAACTTAAGAAATGAACCGAACCAGCTCTTCCAAAATATCCCCAGTTTTATTCTCATTTAAAATGCTTAACGCAAGTTCGAGTACAAAAGAAAGTTCTTAACATGGAATGCGGCCGCGGATGTGGTAAGGTACCTTGAGACGCAGCCGGGAATTTAGCGGGGTGCAATCCTGCGGCCCGCGCATGACTTAAAAATTGAGATACCTCTACTTTAGATGCCCTACATCCATAAAATTTTCAATTAAACCAGCTACACGGTGCCCAGTGTATTCCACGTTCGTGGATTTATGATACTAACTTTTGTTTAAGAATTATCGATTAACGAATTACCACTAAGGATGACCACCCTGCACCTTGAATCTCTACCCGGTTTAATGGATAGGCTTATGGATACAGAAATTACTTAAAACATCTAACAGATGGATACATAACATGCTTCTACACAGAGTCGTATGCGGCCCATTTTATCTTTAAAAAAGCTAATAAAATACAGCTTGCAAAGCGCGAGAAAAAAATCGCCGGAAAATTATCCAGCTCGCCTCACGGTTGAAAATAGAAAGAGGAGAAATTTTAAAAGGCTAAGACAATAATTACGATTTGCTGCAAATCCAATCGCACGTTTATTTCCGATTCGGCCCGTTAAATTTGTTATATTTTTAATTTGTTCCCCTACATAGCAATTATTGCGCATCTCACTGATCTAAGCGATTCTCTTCACGGTGTCAGCTTGATGATTCCCTTCTGTCTGCAGTGCAAACTGTCCATCTCTGAGAAAGGGCACCACAGCACGGGAGAGACGACACGCGGACAGAATCATGTAAACATCATTACCGCGTCGCAATAGTACAGCGCACAAAAGTCCTCTTCAATCTAACCTGTTTGTCGGTTGCGTAAAAATAAAAAAAGGGAGAAGGCTTTGAAGATGGAAACTGACAAATCTTTAGGATGTTCCTAATTCAAGAAAAATAAAAAATAAATCGAAACAAGGTATCGCAAGGTATCGAAATCGCACTACGTACTTCGAAAAAAAAATAAAGCGAACTATAGGAGTGCGTGATAATAACGGCTGTTCAAAAAATATCTATTTAACACGAAACGTTAAAAACATTGACGAAAGCGAATTCCAGAATAGAAGAATACGACTGAGGTATTCGAAGTTTTTGAAGATGATAATTTAAAAAAATTAAAAAATGTATGAAACTGTGAGAGAAACTTTTACGCCTTAATATAGGCATCTCCAAATTTCTTTAGACCCTATTCCGTTACATCTTTACATCCTCTTTTTAATCACTTGAGTCTATTCTTCTCTCTCACCCTTAATCAAAATCCTCAAATCCCTAGTTATCACTTCCGTTCTTCCTTTGTCATTCCCTCGTTCTTTCACTTTTTAATTTTGTCGTCGTCTACCTCAATATTACACAAAAAAACTGGGTTGATTCTAACTTCGCGTAGATCCACATATCTGCAAACGAAGTAAAAAGAAAGAAAAAATATATTTAATCTTGATTCACTTGTGACGACGTGCTGCCTCGATACGTGTGGGCCGTAAAATAAAACCAGCGAATCCGAACAAAAATTAATTCCTATTTAATTCCAAATTATTTTAGTTTTACCTCAATTCTGAGTCATCATTGACCTTCCCCCTTTTCTTTTTCTCTTCTAAAACATATTCGTTGTTTTCGATCTTCCTGTTGCATTGTTTTTTTTCATCTATTAGGCAAAGATAATAATGAACGATTTCGTACTACGTTTGCTTTGAAGGGACCAACGTGTGAATGGGAGGGTTAGGCATCCTTTCGCAGGTAAACATTTCCAATTCTCTATCCTCTTAATTTAGAAATTCAACTCTTCCATCTCTCTCTCTATCTATCTCTCTCTTTTACTCTATTTCATGTATTTCTCTCCACTCTCATACTCAAACAAGGGCGTGACTCTGTCCGCCGCTCACCGAGAGCGGAAAATCTAATCAAGCGCGGCGCCTAACTCTCTTCATTTGTCATTTCCCCCCTCCTTCCTCCACTCGGGAAAGGAACACAGTTACCACACCATTCGAAACCCTGGCTAATCTAGGTGACGCGACGGACAAACGTTTTTGCAATGTTCGTAATTGGATTAATTAAGACAGGATTAAAATGGATGAGGAACGCGAGCTTCGCTAGTACAAACTACCTAGTCAACACATGATACAGTTGCTTGCACAGAGTTTGCGCCCATATAGGCGTGAGCAAAGCAAATGTTTTCCGTGGCGAGACGGGCCAGATGCTTCAAGTTCTTTAGTAGACTGGAACAAGAGACAACAGGTGAGGCGAGTGTGTACAGCTATTATAAGCGGCGTAGTAACAAATAAGTAATATCTGAGCGGAAATGTGTTCAAATCTTATTTACCATTATAATTGTAAAAATCTGATGTGGCCAACACATGACTTTCTCCATATTTGGGGTATAGATATTTAAATTATTATGAATAATATTACGAGGCAAAATTATTATTTCGTCGACACGTCCTTGTATCCGTAAATTACGTATATTTTGAATGTTTACAGAATTCACCGCTACATGGTGTTGGCGCTGTATACTGGTATTAAGATAAAGCGAAATATATCCCAAATGGATGGTTTTACGAAAATTAGTTTCAAACAAAACTTGGAAGAAATATTATTCTCTACAACTTTGGTCCTCACAAACATTACCAATAATGACGTTTTTAAGGAGTTATTTGACGGAAAACGAAAAAACCGTTTATTTATAAATAATTCCTAAACAATAACTGCTATGAAAAATTGTTTCAAGTGAAAGTTGTAGGAAATTACATTCTATATAACCTTTGTATAGAATTGTATGTACAATAATGATGTTTTAACGGAGAAATATCGCAAAAACCCAATCGGGTTTCGAATAAACCTCGACTTCCGGTTATCCGTTATTGTCGAAAAACTAATCAGTTCTTTGTGCTCATGTTAAAGTGTTATATATGAAGTTTGGTAACGATATGGCATGTACTTTTTGAGTTAGAGCGCCCACAATAACATACACACACAGACATCATTCCGAAAATAGTCTAAACGTGTTCTAGGGACCTCAAAACATGTATTTCCGTTGAAATATCGAAGTCGATTTTTTTCATGAATACAATACTTTCCCATTACTACGTATGGAGAAAGTAAAAATTGCACCCATTAAATTTCACAAATCGTTCCATTAAGATAGTTTTGCAGTAGTCCTGATGACATGCTTTTAGGCTCTTCAGTTTGCCAGATCGTGGTTTGTTAGGAGAATCAAAGAAAACCCTCCTGAGTCCGTTCCAAAAAATACTCCATCCCCCGCTTCACATTAAATTTGCGAAAGGTGAATGAACGTGTCATGAAAATCTGGCGTCAGAAACCGCATTGGAAAATGATTCAAATGCAGAGAAATATTTTATTTTTACCATGCCCAGCACTCATGTCAGTGATATAATTATATGAAAAATAAAAAGAATAGGTAGAAAAATGACCGATTAGTTAAAAATAATTCGCAATTCTGGTCTATTTCGCGACAATTTCCAAAACAGATGGAATAATACACTGACTAGCTAGTTTGGGAGGGCCGTACATTTAAAGCACAAGTAAATAACTTTAAGAGCAAGGTATTATAACGTTCGGATTTCGATTATAGATTACTTAACTGCGAAACCGTGCAACCCGTTCGAAACATAAATACTTTAGCATCACCAATTTTGCATCAAGCGGACGAAAATCATTTCGCGACAGCCATAAAAAAAATCGGTACAACATACATTGTACAAACTTTCTCATATACGTACTAATGCGTCGTTTAGTAATCTTGAGAAAATGAAAATCGTATGAGCCTGTTTTTAGAAATTTCAATTTTTGTTAAAGTTGCCCAAGAATAAACTAGCCTTATATTCATTCATTGAGAAAAATAAAATACGTAGTATTATTGTAGATGTATACTCAAGTAACTGTACGAAATTTGATCAAAATCGTTGGAGCCGTTTTCGATAAAATCGAATTATTGTTAAAAATGCGTAGAATAAACTACACTTAGTTATTGATCAATGTCAACCATTTCTAAGTATACTCTGCTCAGTATGATAAAATGCCTAAGTACGAGATTCATTTTCGTTCTACCGTCTAGGCTCCAGAGCCAGTAACAGACAGACAGACGGCATTGCGAACACCACTTTTTCGGATTCAGCGACACCTAAAACGTATATTTCCGTAAAAATCTCGAGGTCGAATTTTTTTCGCGAAAACAATACTTTCTCGATACTTCGTATGAGAATGTAAAAACACGACTGTTTACTTTCGGAAAGGATACGTTTACTTTCTATACTTCCCAATCATAAAATAAATACGGCTAGAATCCTGTTAAAATATAGAAAGAACTAGGCAGTCCCAGCAGCAATAAAAAGTTCTGGAAACTGGCTGCCAAAGCTGTCTAATTTTTATCATAGCTTCCGGTGCCAAATGACCGTCATATCCATCTTTTTTTATTGGCAAAAAGAATCGGTTGTGCGTCAAAGAGTGCACGCATAACTTGGCAACTAATGTCTAGGATCTCCGAAAATAACCGTATGTTACAGGAAAATCCCCTGAAATAAAACTTCGTCTTCTCTCGATTGCGTATTCCGAGTCGGAAATCATTCCAAGCCATTAAATGCATACTTTTCAGTCGCGACTCGGGAAATATGTTATAAAATTTTCTACGACTCTAAAGAAATGCTTGGCCTGCATGGAACTCAATGCAATTAAAACGGAAGTACGTGTTTTGGTTTAATATTTTCCAACACCCCGCGGCGTCTCTATAAAGCTAGAAAATATTTTTAAAAATACAGAGCAGAAATTCTTCATTTTTTAATAACTTTTCAAAGAGAGAGAGAGAGAATGAGGGGAAAATCCTTTCGGTCTAAAAGAGTAAAAAGGATTCGTTTTGAGAGACGATTTCTTTGCGAAATGGAATAAAAGATTGATAAATATCGCAGATGTAGCGAAGAATAAACAGAACGCGAGAAGAGATTTATGTATTAAAAAATGAAACTCCCTCTTCGAATATCTGTCTGTACGTTTGAAGGAAAACGAGTTCTCTTGTGTTTAATAACGTGTTTTAATATTCGGATTTTGGCGGCTTTCGAGGAATGGTGCGCCAGCTTTAACGTGAAAAAAAAACAGGGCGGATACGACGTTACTTGGGACAGAAGGAATCGATAACGGCGTGTTTCCTGCTTCGACTATTTAAAAATGTAAGCAAAAAGGGACTGAATTTCGCGCAAAAGAAGAGTAATTGTTTTCCTGATGTGCTAATTAGTACATACGTTCAGGCAGGAGAAAAAATATAAAATAACCACGTCATCGACGTTATTCCTGCTGCTTCTAGCGACAACTAGCAACCTTACAATCTTGTGTGAATTGCTAAATTTTTAATCCCTACAATGATCAATTGGATTTCTAAAATAAAGAAAAACAAAACGAAAAATATGGCGCCAAAAGAATTTTTTAAACAAAAAGTAAAAAAGCAAGATATATATTTACAGTAGATGTGTCGAAATACGTCCAGGAACTATATGATCACACAAGGATAACTACAGACTTTATATGGATACAATGATTCATACCATTTCGATTATCTTTCGCGTTATGACAAACCTTTAGAGCGATCGTGAAGATAGTATTTTAAACAACACTGGGAATATTCTTCACAGAAAGCCATAAAAAAGATTTTGCAAAATAATTTCGACAAGAACTAAACAAGAAATGGGTCCTTTTTTTGTAACTTTGACGGTTCAGTCTTGAGGAAAATGCTAAAATATCGGCGGGGAAGAAAATCTCGAATAAATTATCACACAATTTAGTATTCCACTCGGAATAACAAGTAATCAGAGGGACTTAAAACCCGAACCCTGTTGATAATGACTATATAATAGTAATAATAAAGATAACGATTAAGATAATGGTAATAAAAACTAACATTTTTCTTTCGCTGAAAACAGAGACCCACTCGAAATTGATCCATAACTAATACTAAGAGAGACTGGATTGTAGCACCACTGATAAGAACCTTTGGCTTGACCATAGGAATTAAGATCATTCTCGGTCACCAACGTAGAGCACCAGCCAGGAAAAAAAGCTGTGCAGTTTTACATAAAAATAATAAAGACAGCGACGACGACTATTGATTAACACAAACTCATGTTTCGTGAATAAGTTTCGCTAGGACAAATGTAATTACAACGATATCAAATGTTTTTCGTGTGTTTCTGTTTTTTGTCTCTCTTCAGCAACCTCAGCGGCTCTCCAGCTTTGGTAAGTGTCCACTGGGCTTCCTCCACCACCTTGTTCCACCCACCTATATAATTACCTTTCCTTTCCCTTAAGCATATATATATATATACATATATACATATATATATATATATATATATATATATATATATATATATATATATATATGTATGTATGTATGTATGTATGTATGTATATATATATGTGTATATATATATAGATATATATGTCTCTCTTGTGCTGACGAAGGGATCATCCCGAAAGCTCTAACCTCTACAAATGTGTCTCTCCAACACCCCAGGGGCTCTACTTCCGGTAAGTGTTCACTGGGTTTCCTTCAACACCTAACATCTAGTTGCCCTAAATATCCTTACTTACCTTTCCTCTTCCGTAGTATATATATATATATATATATATATATATATATATATATATATATATATATATATGGGAGACGACTTGGTAAGGGTATGGCCACCTTCGCCATACCCTAGTTACGGCACTGCTCATATCCACCTATAAGGCTAGTTTATTCTAGGCAACTTTAACAATAATTTTATTTTCTCAAAAACGGCTATAACGATTTTGATCCAATTTTGTACCGTTACTTGAGGGTACTTCTGCAATAATACTACATACTTCATATTACTCAAAAAATGAATATAAGGCTAGTTTACTCTTGGGAAACTTTAACAAAAATTGGATTTTCTAAAAACCGGCTTATACGATTTTCATTTCTAAAGATAACTAAACTACGCATTAGTATATGAGAAAGTCTGTACAATGTATGTTGCACCGATTTTTTTAAAGTACCCACCCTCTGAATTAAATGAACGTCAAACCCAGTGCGTTATGAAGACATGTACAACTCAAATCTCTGGCGAAGAAGAGAACGTACGATGGCAATTTTGCAACAAAACTTTACTAACTATTTCGTGTAACCGTCGACGTGATGCGGTTACCTATTCGTTGCGGGAGTTAGAACGACTACTGAAATGCTTCGTAGCCGGGATCTTTCACGTATCTACTATGGGAAAAAATCGCGGTTGGATGTTTTTTTCTTAAAGGAGATAGATAGGAATACCGATTACCCACAAAAAAAACGATGCCGAAAGAGAAAAAACTACGGTCGGCTGGGCAATCTAACGCGGAGATCTATTACGTATCCCGTGCGTGACTTTATTACCGGGCTACGGGTTGTTATATTTTAAGGAATAAGAAAGAAGGGAAAAGGGAGAGGGGTCTCTATCTATTATTTTTCTTATCGAAAAATCACCTTACGGATTGCCGCAAAAGACCAGAAAAAAATAAGAGATGCACGATAACACAGAAGCGATTGAAAACGAAAACGATCTCTTAAGAGACGCCCATTGGAGTTTCAAGTCTCATGGTGTGACTTCTCCGAAATAGAAAAAATCGGCACAACATACATTGTACAAACTTTCTCATATACGTACTAATGCGTCGTTTAGTTATCTTGAGAAAATGAAAATCGTATGAGCCTGTTTTTAGAAATTCCAATTTTTGTTAAAGTTGCCCAAGAATAAACTAGCCTTATATTCATTCATTGAGAAAAATAAAATACGTTGTATTATTATAGATGTGTACTCAAGTAACTGTACGAAATTTGATCTAAATCGTTCGAGCCGTTTTTGAGAAAATCGGATTATTGATAAAAATGCGTAGAATAAACTACTCTTAATTATTTAGCAATGTCAACCATTTCTATGTATACTCTGCTCAGTATGATAAAATGCCTAAGTACGAAATTTCATTAATTTTCGCTCTACCATTTAGGCTCCAGAGTCAGTAACAGACAGACAGACGGCATTACAAAAACCACTTTTTCGGATTCGCCGACATCTAAAACGTGTATTTCCGTAAAAATCTCGAGGCCGAATTTTTTCACGATATCAATACTTTCTCGATACTTCGTATGAGAAAGTAAAAAGACACGATAGAGTACACAAGAGTTTCCGAATGCGTCCTTTAGTTATTTCGAGAAGAATAAAATAAATAAAAATCAACGGATTTATGATCAAAAGAATTAAATCTAATATACTATACCGGAATATTTTCCTACGAGCAACGTCATCTATGGTCAAAACTCGGAAATTCTATGGGCCGACAATAGGAAACGTCTCCTTGAGATCGACTAGTGAGACGCACGCGTTATCTTCAAAACGCAAAAGTCATTTAGGACCTTAAGCAGCGTCCAGGGCTAGCGAACGAGCATCCGCGTTTATGTTTGTTGTTGCTCTTGCGTTCGTTTTCTTCTCGGGCACTCATTGCCTGCATTGTATGGACACAGAAAGTATCTTCATCTTATCAAGACGTATGAAAGAACGGGCATTTTTCACTTCTAATATCAATACGAGAAATCGTGATATTAAAAATGCGGGAATGCACCTAAGGTATATAATTTTATTTTAATGGCATTTCTGACATTTTGCGCTGAAATTCGTACCTACTCTGCGATCCACGTGATATGTATCTTACTTATTTCGCATACGAGTATCCGCCGACCTTTACCACATACGATAATTGCGTGCAATTTTGTTCTTGAAGCAACTTTATAATTCGTCTCTACTTCAAATTTATTTTTCGGAGGAACGAATTTTATTTGCAATTAGTAAGCACTAAATATCGTCGCAGTTGACCCAACGTGCTTCATTTCCGAAATAAACTGAATGGTAAACTTGACGATAAGATGTCCCTTTTTCGGCAACAATACTAAAGTTCCGATTTACAGTTTAATTATTTAGATATTCTAGCTTAACTCTATCAAAATGGGAAGTATTGCATATTAAAAAGAACTGCACATAGCATGTAGAATTAATTAATAGGTGAGTAAGGAGATGAGGAAAATGGAATAGCGGCTAGAGAGTTCTCTCAAGATTTCCGTCACGTTTTGCTATAAGAAGTACACTCAAGAGTTTCCATCTTGCGTGGACTTAAAAGAGACGGCATAATTAACATGGAGACGCCTGGTGCCTCGCAACGTTTACCGCGAGGAATGCCCGCAAAAAAAGTAAACGAAAACTTAGTGCTTACCATAAAATAGCATACGGACCCGAAAGTCGTATACGATTCGTTAGCGCGGCAAAATAACTAAATAAATTTCTTTATGTGTAGAATTTTACCGCCCTACAGAAAACTCCGCACAAATGTAGAATAACTTTAAATCTGAAAAAAATAATCATGTCGCTAAGTTATGCCGCTAGCACGAAACACGTAAAAGGTTAATTGGACCAGCTACCGTTGCATTCGCTAACGATGCAAAACTGAGATTTTTTAAAACAAGCTCGCTTAAAAACGCCCACCAGAAAGTTAGTAGCCTTTATATTAAGCATTACGCTGTCCGCGTCTCAGATCTGAAATTACCCGACTTACTTCCCGCTTTCCTAAATTGTTTAAGTCAGGACCGTATAAAAGAGGAGACTTTTCACGAAAAACGTTCACCTCGATGTCTTAACAAATATTTTTAATGGATGATTTTAGCGATGACGTGTATGCTATCAAAAAAATATATCGTTATTTGACTAATTTTATGCCAAGCAAAGGAAAAACAACCGATCGCCTTATATGCGATCCCACAATTCAGATAATACGTATCATATTAATTTCTGGGTATGCAACCCAAAGCTTTAATTAAGCGGAGTGACGCACGCTGAAACGATTTTAATTGATTTTTTTTAAACCGCCGGGAATGCAATAAAAAGAAGACAGTATTTACCTTCCAAGAAGTACTTCTAACCTAGATAGTTACTAGCGTTTCTACTTTTTTCTACTCGAAATAAGTAACTTCCGTTCCAAATTAACTCCAAAATGCTGCCATAATGTTTTTGAAAACAATTATAGAGCACTGATAGCTTCATCAAATGCCATTTAAATTATTATGGGTCTCTGCAAACAGCAACTATTAGGAAAAAATGAGATAGCCTGATATAACGATACGCAGTAACTAATTATGTTTCAAGAATACCGATTTTTAAAAAAAATAACCGGAAATTCGAGATACGAATGATGGATATAGGAATATAAAAAGTTATAAAACCAGAAAACGTATTAAACGTGTAAATACTTCGACTAGACCAAAACAAACTCCTAAAACCATGTGACTCAAGAAATATAATCGACAATGGACATACGAAATCGTTATACGGACCCAGTCACGGCGAATTAGAACGCTCTTAACATTATCCGGACAAAGGTAAAATGAAAATGTTCTCCGAACCACCACATAATAAATGCGAATCACAAGAAGGTCGAAACGATTAAGACATAATGAAACTCGCACGGCAGTATTATAAACTTGGTCATGACTCGGGGAGTGGCTGAATAAAACCGCGCAGTCCGTAAATTACTCGTCGAGGCGCTATAAGGCGGAAGATATATTCTCGGAACAGAAGAAAATTCCGCTTAAAACAGGAAACGCCGGTTATAAATACGGTTATCTTAATTTGCCCTGATTTTCCTATCGTAAACTTGTAACTATAAGAATAGAGAATTTCGACAGCTTCCGAAATCATCAATTAATTTTTCCTTCATTAATCTTCGAAGCAAACTATGTACAAATGTTTAAAGGTAGATTCGACAGTAGGAATACTACATTTTGGTAAATACTGTAAATACAAAAAGAATTTAATTTTGCATAAAAGATCTACACAAAAATATATTACAGCTGGCTAAGTACGGAGTAATTCTCATTCTGATACAATTGTTTTTAAAAGGAAAAAAAAAACATAAAAGTATTATATCTTGCTTATTAATACTAATGTGGCATGCAAAACGTTTTGAAGCCAAAAATAAATAAAACATGCTACAGTTTTCCCTTGCGCAACATATTTTTTTGTCTAGGAAAAGGACGTGTTGGACAAATTCAATATCTTGAGGAAAATATCACATTTTCGCGAAATCTACGGGATTTCCTTAGTCATATAAATGCATAAAATGCGCCGGCAAATAAATACCAAATATAATTGAACGTTATACGTGTTGGGAAAATACACATTTAACAGCGTATGGCCAAATAACGGTTTCAGACTCCAAAGTAGGACAACGGTTAAATTAAACATTAAACCGACACGTCCTACATTTAACTCGTTTAGCGTTGAGCAACCCGGACAAAATTCATTCGCATAAAAAAATAAAGAATTGCACAGGATATTTTAAAAATTACGTTCATCTTCCAGGTAGGGCTAAAATATAAAAACCCTTCTAAAACTTAATTTTGCGTCAAAGGTCATGCCCTCCACATTATTCTTGGGAAAGGCATCCTTTTTCCCTAAACCACTCCAGGAGAGAAAGAGAGCACTAACTAAATATTAGGCAATTAAGCAAGAGGGCAGGTATTAAGGAGGAAGGACACAGCACGTGGAGCATATAAACATCGCAGCGGTCGCCTGTATAGGGTCGGAAAAGGGAGGCGCTGAAGCGGGACACGAACGAAAAATGGAAAGTGCAAGAAAGGAAGGAGAGGCAAAACAGAAAGGATAAAGATGTCTCCAAGGAAGAAGGACGAAAAGAGAGAGAGAGAGAAGAGTAAGAGGGGCGGTAGAATGCACTGTGCCAAGGATCATTAACCTTTTGTTTTAGGGTTAAGGGTTAATGGGAGAAATTTTTAATGGTCAGCGGTCGCCATATTAGTGTTTATATATATAAGGATATAATACAGTGGTGGAGAGCTTAAAGTGGATAATAACGTTAAGTTACGAAATTATAGCTGCGACACGCAGGACGATAAACAATGAACGGAAAATTTTTAAGGAAGGTGGACTGCGGAATTTTTATATGCATTTTTTGTAGGTTACAGCCGGGAGGCTGACAAAAAATATTTTTGTACTTGTAAATCAAAGAAAACTACTTAAAACAACGTTGATTTTATAATTAGTACCACGTTTTATTTTAAAAAAAATACAGTATAAATATGTATATTGCAATCCGCTAGGAAAGGCCTCATTTCGTGGAATTCCAAAGTAAAAATAAATAAATATATTAATTGCTAATGGCTATGCGTTATTTCTTATTTACAGTCGTGATGAGGGAATTGCGAACTAGTGAAGAATATCCAAATATCCAGCAGAAATTCAACTGCTCATCCTCCCAACATTTTGAAAAAAATGTCGCATACAACCGAATATTATTTCTGTTGTGATGGCTAACAACACTGCAGCAAAGCAGCGTGTAAGCGGACAATGCACTACGGAGAAGAAACGGAATCGGTACATTTGGAGCGGTAAATCTTCAAAAATAAATAAATAAAGCCGTAAAGAATGCGTGGATGAAAGTAGGAGCAGCGATACAAACAAAATAAAAAGCGGAGTAAAGAGAGGGAAGATAACATTACGGAGGTGACGGCGCGGAAGAAATATTTCAACGGCAAAGAAGAGAGGAAAAAAAGAGAGAGATCCCAAAAGATTACAAGTTAGGAGGGAAGAGAAATAAAAGGGAAACGAGATGGAAAGTACGGAAAAGCGAAAGAGAAGGGAGGTAGGGAGAAGACGCCGTAGAGAGAGAGAAACAAAGAGAAAAGAAAAAGCAAAAGGGAGTTCCAGAACGGAACTTAAAAACTGGAAAGGATACAACGAAAAGAAGATATTGGGGGGAATATGGCCGAGAGGGAGAATAAATTCGTGTAAAGAGGAAGGGAGAGAGAGAGAAAAAAAAAGAAGACGGAACAAGACGGCGGTGAGGAGGAAGGGGGGGGAGGGTGGGAAGAAATCGAAATTCCGGGCATGACTCTGTTGTGGCGTCAGTAAAAGGGCGGGGTGGGGCGGGGCGGAGTTGAGGGCAAGCTCTGCCAATCCCCCATACTCCTCACAAACAAGACGCCGCCCCGAGTATCTTTCCCCAGCCTCTCCTCTCCTCACCCCCCCTATACGCCGCATCCCCTCTCACTTTACCTTCCCCTTCCGAAAGAAAAAAAAAACCCTAGCACACGCCCTCGTAAACCTCATCGACGCACCCAATCCTCCCGAAAATCTTCGCCCAGGATTCCACGATTTCATCTTCCCGAACAAAAATCCTTCGACGTCTCTCTCGAGGAATAAAACGCTACATAGAGAAAATGTCGAACCTCGTTTATCCTTTCTTTGTCACGGGGATCGGCTACGTTGGCAGAGAAACCGATAGCGCGACTACTACTACTAATATTCTCAGGGCGGAGCGGGAAAAATTCCCGGAGTGCCGAAAGCATCCGGAGAACTAAACCTGTCAATTATCTATACCAGGGGTTTTCAACCTTTTTTTTTTACTCGCGTACCCTTTAAGAGCTGTTTTTTAATGGTCGCGTATCCCCAAGTACATTTTAAGTAAATAATAAACTGAACGACACGTACATTAAGATAAACTCATGTTTGTAACATTAAAATTCACAGTTTTGGAGTATTTTTCTATATTACGACGTGATTCTTAGTCGTCACACTGCAACTTTCGATTTTGAAATCGTGCATGAAAGATGAAATAAAAAATCCGGTATAATATACATTGTACAAACTTTCTCATGTACTAAAGTGACGTTTAGTTATCTTTTGAAAAATGTGAACTATGCAGAATCAGTATAAACATCAACTGAAATAATTATACGAGATTTGATGAAAAACCAATTGTTATTAAAGTTGTCCAAGAATAAACTATCCTTATATTAATTTGTTGATAAATTTGAACTATGTAGTATTACTGTAGGTGTAAACTCAAGTATCTGTAAGAATTTTGATCACAGTAGTTGGAGCTGTTTTTTGAGAAAATCAAATTGTTGTTAAAGTTTCCTAGAAAAAAAATGCCCTTAATTACCGTGCAATGTCAACCATTTCTTCATAGTTTCTATTCTGTTTGATAAAATGCCTTAGTACGAGATTTCATTCATTTTCGTTCTACCGTTTAGGCTCTCGAGCCGCGAACAGACACACTGACAGACAGACGGCATGGCGAAAACCACTTTTTCGGACTCAGGTACACCTAAAACGTCTTTTTCCATCAAAATCTCGAGGACGATTTTTTTCCCGATTACAATACTTTCTCAGTATACATACTACGTATATGATAAAGTAAAATAAAAATTATAATCTCTTAACTCTTTCGCGTACCCCTTAAAGATTCTTGACGTGCCCTTAAAGGTACGCGTACCACCGGTTGAAAGAAACCCCTGAATCTATAAGTAAATAAATGTTGGATACCAAATTATATTGCAGAACAGGGGGGGAGGGGGGGAATCTAATCGAAATCAGTTATTTTACGGAAATAGTTATAAGTGAACGAGTTATTTTTAAAATATTATAATAACATTTTACGAAAAGGGCGCCAAAACACATTCCAACTATTCTCCAATCCTTCCTCTTATCTATCTCCTGCGGGATTTTCCACCTCCCTTATCGCCTCATTTAGTAGTAGTAGCATCTCTCGACGCTATCACGACCTCCCTCACCCGCTCCCGTTTAAACAAGTCCCTTACGCCCTCCGACAATATCCCCCATCCATTAAAGAACGGGAGAGCCTGAGACAGCTGTTCGCAGCAGATGCCCAGGATGTATGTACGTACATACACACACTATGAATAATATACGGTCGCAAAACTGAAATCAGTAAAGGCTTTCAAGTTTCGTCACCCCCCCCCCCCCCCCCTCTATCTCGCGGGGGGAAAACTCGACTTTAATTTGTCATTCGACCGATAAATACACGTCATTTCTTTTTTTATCTGCGGTGGCGAAACATATTACGGCGATTAATGGAACTAGTTTATAATCGTGTTCGACTAGTCATCCCCAGCTAGGCTCATATGAAAGGCGATTTTTCGGCGGTGGCGTGAGGAAGGAAGGTCGATATGTTTTTTTTTCTCTCGTCGCGTGGAGATGAAAGTTTTAATCGAATCGCAAAAACGCTTAGGAGGCGAGTGATGGACGATAGATATCGATAAAAAAAAATAATCGAAGGGTCGACGAAGTTTGCAAAGGGAAGGAAAGTAATGTAAATAAATCCTTGATCCAAGGTTAATCTATTCCCTTTAATCACGATTCAAAAAATTCCTGTTTTTAGATTACACAAACGTAATTGGCTTCTGCCATATATAAATATTCACAGTTTCCTTTCCTTTTACCATTTAAATGCATTTACAACGCGACAATTAATTTTGTTAAGAGGATAACCGATAATTGTCACAATGCAGGAGTAAAATTTTGAAGATATAACCAAGGGGTTCCCAACATTACCAATGTGGAGAGCACCAAGTTGTATCCTAGAATATCATAATAGTACGACTGCACTTCCGCAAGAGTAATGATTATGAAGAAAATCAAATTTCCTTCAACGTTATTCTTAATGATCTTGAATAAGTTCAGAAAAAATCAACCGAGCGAATTAAATTACTGGTCCTATGAAATGGGATAATAAGCACCGTAGAAGAGCACAATCAGGCTGCCCGGCATACAAAAAGCACAGCGGTGCTCAGGAGCACCAGGTTGGGAACCCCTGATATAACCGAACTAACTAAAATTACCGCTCAATGTGGAATTAAAATGTATAGCAGCGCCATATATCACATTTAAACTATTATGCAAAGGGAAACAAGACTAATCCACTTAAAAAGCCTTACACTTTTCAATTTTAACAGCGTCAAATAATGTCCAATGAAGTTAAAATAATTATTATGGGATTGCTTTAATGACAGAGTAGTGGAATAAACAGACTGTCAAATAATTATGAATTAAACATAAATATTAGCAATATAAATGAATCAATGAACGACACAAATTAATACTGACAAAATTACATCAAACTAACACGTATGCTTTCACAGTGTATGCTCATAGTAACAGCGCTTTATGAAAAGATCGAAAATCTTTTAAATAAGATTTTTTGAGCAACGCATTCTCGATGAAACAATACAATATTATTTGCAACAACTCACATACTGCGACACTTTTTTGTGCACACAATTTACGATTAAACAACAATATAGCAGAATAAACCATTAACTCTCTTCAGACCTATTGTCCGATAGACCCAGGTAAACATCACGCAATGCAACAAACTAGAAACCGAAAACAATGACCTGACTCAATGGGTAGATAATTCAGAATGGCGGACACTAACACAAGCATCCCTCAATGTTACACGATTTAAACAGTTAATTAATTCCCTCGGGCGAATACTATGACAAAGGTTTGACGTAAATTCCGGTAGTAATTCACTGATATCTCGTTTGATCGATGCGGGACGTCACGTGTTATACGACGTCACCGATAGTGAAACACGTGTTGTTTTCACCGGTAAACATTTATTTAAACGCCTTTCTTTTGAATGCGCTACTATTACTAAACCTTTTTTTTTAAAGTTACAAAGCCAAGCAGAATGGAACTGCAAATTCATTCTCCCAATGAAGGCGTTCGTTGAGCCGGATGCAAATTTCACGCGTTGTAAAGGTTTCCATTAATTTGAAGAATTTTAAATAAGCTTTCTCGGTATCAAGATGCAACTTTACGCCCTGTTGCGGAGGAATAATTCATGAAAGCTTCAGACTAAAACCGAGGTCTGTTGCCACAGCTTTCTTTTATTCCTCTATCTTCTTCGTTAACGAAAATTTCCTTTAACAGAAGCCACTATAGTTCAGAACTTTTGAGTATTAGAGTGGGTCAGTAGTTAATTGAGGTTAGGATGAGCACTTTATGATCGTAAAATCTACATCGTAGGAATATTTTAAAACGCGTCTTATTTTCTACCAATTACTGCAATGTTGACTTCGCACATTGCGTAGATGAAAACGCTTGAATGAATAATTCATAGATTTTGGTAATCTAAAAAAATGATTGCTTGGGTAAATAAGCGATATGAAATCAAAATGAGAAAAATAGAAAAACTCAAATAAAGCTACGATATTCGACGAAAGTTAGACCAGATGGATTACATCGGCGTGCAGGATGTTCCAGTCTTACTTTATAACCTTTATGGTATATAATCGTGTAAAACTTGGAAACAAAAAAAACAAAATAACCACTTAAATATAGGTAATAATCAAAGCAAACACCACTGCTGTTAACCAGCTGCCGCGGAACAGATCGTCATACTCTTACGCTTTTAACTAAGGTCACTATGTTATAAACCATAAATGTGCTTAGTTTTTACAAAATTTTACACTAATTAAAATTGCAACTTTTAAGTTTAAGACCGATTCTTCCTAATACTTCACGGAACTTTCTGTCACATAATAAAGATTTATGAAGATCATTCGCTCTTATATTTTAAGCGGCCAGAGTATTTGAAGCTCAAAAATAATTATAATAAATGTGTTTTAAAATATTCCTACAAGTATATTTACGATAGAAGTCATGTTATGCTGCTAACAAAAAATCAACAACGGGCAAAAACTATGCAACCTAACAGCAACATTATGCGTTAAAAACAAATGCTATAAATTGAAACTTCATCGTTACATCCGGAAGACAGTTTATTTGCGAAAAATTATAATAATAAGCGAGATATTCAATCTTACTGCGAGAGAAAACAATCAAGACATCTCCATAGTAAAAGTATTCGTTGCATAATCAAGATAAAAGATAATAGGTACGTAAAATTTTAACAGCGCGTTAAAAGATTAGGAATTAATGGCTTCGAATTGAGGAGGATGAGGTTTCAAATATATTTAAAGGATTACGAGAAATGCATGCCAACATAAAAACAGAAGTGGTACCTTGGCACAAACATGACAGATTGAATGGGAGAGAAAAGCTTTGATAACGATTGCAAAAGGTACGAGGAAAGAAAAAAATTGAGACCTGTTTCGTCACGATATAAATGCATGGATTTTTTTTAAAAAGGCTAGATAGTCCACGCTGAGGTTTAAAAACAAAAAATTAAAAGAATATCATGTAAAACAAGTAGCCGTAGTTTTGACAAGAGCCTACCAAAAAAAGAGACAGCACGCTGCAATGCACAGCTCTATAGAACCACAATGAGAGGCGACGAAAGAAAAACTACGCAGAGGAGTAAACGCGAAGTATTAAAGCCGTTCAAATTTTTTAAAAGAAGATTTTTAAAAATTTTTATCTTTATCCACCTCACTAATACCAACAAAACTCGTAACGCTGGATTTATGTTTTTAAAAAACGTCTCGAAACCAGGTAACGCAGGAAGGGAAGAGAGAAGGTGCAGGTAAAAACCGTCAAGAGTCACGATAAAACGAAAATCGACGTAATAATTAAAAAAAAAACAAAAATGAAACGCAAGCAAAACAAGAACGGTATAAGGGCAGCGAACCTTTTCTGGTTAATTCATACCACTGCTTGTCGCTGCAAATTAAGGGCGCTGGAGGCGACGGGTGGGGGAGTATGAGAAAGGAAGCGGAGGGGAGTAAATATAATTTCGCACTCGACCACCTCGTAGTAAAAAAAACGCCAACGAGTCCGTATTATTACACACACACACACACACACACACACACATATTTCTCTCCTCCCTTCCCATGATCCTTCTCAAAATAAAACACGGCGAGTGGCGTCAACGACCGAGGTTCAATTGATACGTACTCGGCTAGAGGGGGACATGAGTCTAGGGAAATTTTTTTTTTAATTATCGTAAAATTTCGAGATCAAAATTTTCTAAAAAAATAAAATGAATCGTCTTTTCGCTTAAAAAAAACTCGTTATCGTGCCTCTAAAAATAATAATAGAGGAAATCCATTTTTTTCTATTTCATGTCCGGTCCGGTAATTGCGCTAACCGCTTTTCGTATGTCGCGTGGCACTAACAATAAGTAACGCGAAGAATGACGTAATTTATGGAAAATGAATGATGTACACAAAACTTCTTCCGGTGTTAAAAATTTTTTAAAAACTTTCCCGTTAAAACATACGCGCTTTTAAAACTGCAAAGTAGCCTGGTCATCTTTAAATTCACCGGTCACTGATTCCGATAAGGACTAACTTAACCGATGCAGTTAAAACGCGCGTGTTTGTGTGCGCGGTTAACCGAACGAACTCACTACCACATTTGTTACCTCCCGTTCCGTAATGACGTCATTTTTGACAAATGACCGTCTGTTGAAAATTATTTTTTTATCACCCCGGTATTCATGTGCGGATTTCCTAAGCTACCTCGGAATAAACAAAAGCTATACAAAACTCTTATTTTGATGGACACCGTTAGTTTAATTTATTATCTCTGAGCCGTTTAGATATCCTAAGGGCGTGCCATGTTTCATCCGAACGTTAATTTTGATGAACGTCGTCAGCACGAAACATAACGACTTGGAAACGCCATAAAATAAGGCGGCTACCTCAACAACCCCGTGCGTACGAACAATTGAGGGCGGAGTCAGAAACAGTTACGATTTGAATCATCCGAGGGAGGATTCGAAAACGAAAGATTTCATTTTGATAGCCATAAAAATATTTCTCGTTAAATCAATGTATATATGCCAAAAAATAAAAATCTGAAATAACTCTTTTGATGCTTGAGAAAAAAACGCAGAAATTTATAAAAAAAATAGAGGGGTTATGTTTGTAATTTTTACTTCCATTAAGGAATAGACATGTCTTCAATCCTACGCTAAAATTAACCTCATTCTGTGTTAGGATTCATCGAAAATATTTTCAACAGAGTTGTAGGAATGATAAGATAGCCTCACGAAACAAAACAAATATAATAATTAGGAAATAATGAAAAAATGAATCAAAGTAAATATTAAAAACTTAACCCTTCTTTTTATATTAAATTTTTGCTTTTCTTTCTGAAGCAACAAAAGAGGTATTCGACTTTATTCTTGGCTTACTCGTTTACGAACACCTTGTATGTATTGTACCCGCGGAGCATCATCACTCGGAAAGCAATAAGTCTATTAAAACGACGTTTCTCTTAAAGACAGAACAAAATGCGTTGTTTAAGTAAAGAAAGGATGTTAAATATGCCTGCCGATGATCTATCGACTTGAGAGAAAAATTACTTTAAAAAATAATGAAATGTTTTTCAGCATTAGGAAAAAGGTGCCGTGACGATGCCGATGATGAGAAACTTGCGTGTCGGACTCAACAAAAACGTGCCGCATAATCGCCAATAAGGCAAATATGGCTCAAATATTAAAGTAGCCTTCGCCGTCCAAGCGTATATTTTTATGGGTGTAACATTCTCTTCTGATTACGAGAGAGAGAGAGAGGCCAAGTCGATGCGGTAATTCGTGTTTGCCGCCATCATTTGCACGATTTTTGGAACAAGGAAAATATAAAAATTTCGCGGAATCGAGTTACAGCGCTAGGAGAGTCATTTTCTTTAAGTAATCAAATAAAAAATACGAAGTTGTTGGCACATGGACGTGCGACTCAAAAGTCTTCAATAGTCAAATAACCAAAACTTTTAGAATTCCACTCCATCGAAACGAAACATGATTACGTCATTCGAATTGTTTATCTTGATAGTCTTTAAAAGAAACCGTTAATGTTGTTGAAAAAAGAACGTCATTGGAGCGCATCAGCGTTAAGAACAAATATGACCTTAACGAAGATGTTAACCTCTAAAATATTTTAAGTTAAAGTGAGAATTTTTTATGAATACATCAACAGAATATTAGAATTTGATTATTCTCAGATTTTACATCAAATCCCCACCTAGACATGTTATCAGCCAAGACTATTTTTCTCTTAATGTTGGAAGCGAAACGCGCCTAAAAAAGGTTTCTCTCGTGATTAAAATGCCACAGAATGCAGCTTGTGTTATTTTAATTAAAGCGGAGAGAATATATTATTTCTATAATCCAATGAGCCCAGATACGTTATTCATTTTGGGAGAAATTCAACGAACAAAGGATAAAGAAACTGTAAAACTTTTAGTACATATGCCGTCGTACAGGGATAGCTTTAAAATAGTACGTAATTACCAGACATTTTATTTTCAATTTTTTTACTGTTGGGAGCAATGCTCTTCGTAAAAGAAAGAATGATGCATTAAAAAATAAAATACGAAATTACACAAACGTGAAATGTTAGGGTAAAGGCAGATAAATTTAACAAAACCCTTTAAATTAAAAAAAAAAACAAATCAGAAACGAGTGCCGTTCCTTTGCCGCTATGTTATTAATTATTAGAGCGAATGAAAAAACAAACGACAGCTCGGCGAATAATAATTCTTAAAAAGCAAAAAATTAGAATAATCCAAAATTCCAGCAACCAACGGCTACGATATTCCGCCCAAGAAAGCCATATCAATTTCGGGGGAAAAAAGTTTTTTACATTCATACGGCGCACAGTTTCATGCACGAAAGAAAGTCGAGGTTCTCATTACTATCCAAATTAAGCTTGTTATGCAAGATAAGGACCATGGAAAAAAATCACAAGTACCTCTATAGTAGTAGACGAGGACGCCATCCTGCTGCCCGTTAAAGCCTTTTTCTTGAGCATATATACGACCAACACACACACACACAACACAACCTGTCGTAAAATAGACCTGGCTTTTCCCAAGTCTCCCTTCTTATACTCCTTACACGAGTAAGATTTAAAAAAAGCCACACCTTCCTATTCCTCTCTCTCTCTCCCGGGGGCATCCTGTCTCCAGAGAGAGAGAGAGAGAGAGAAAGAGGGGGGGAGAGGATAAAAGAACTGGATGATGTCACCGTTACGTCTTTAAGGGTCGGTGTTGCGAAAAGTCGCCATGGGGAACGTAGCGGAAAACAAAACAGGAAGGTATGATTCCATCTTTCATTTTTATGTCCGTAATAGGACGTCGACCGAGGCTAGGAAAAAAACAGGAAAATCGTACGGCATAAACAGAATACACAGACCAACCAAAGACGTTCTTTGCCATCTTGTATATGTAGGATCTGTGTTTACGCAGTCGAAATCTTATCTATATTGTCGTATGGAAAACGGACACTGAGGTGCATGTTCCAGAGCAGGGTTTTTCAAACCTTGTACGTGAAGGGACCAACACGAGGAAAAATTGTTCTGCCTTGAATTACCATTGCCTCGCGATAAAAATAAATACGCATTTAGCACGAGAATTTTTTTCGCTGTCATTTCCGATACATTTCATTTGGCTATGCTTCTATAAGTCGACTTTTCCTTAAGAGCCTTGTTACCCAGTACTTGGCCGCGAGCCGTAATTTGAAAAACTGTTGGAGAGAATGCCGCAACAAAAAGGGAAAGAATTAAGATTATTTTTGTCGCTTCTCTCCCATTTCTCATTCGAGGAAATTTAACTATATATGTATCTGTAAAATTTAATTAAGCTCTTATAAATCGACGGAAACAGTTGATCCGAAGTTCGCTATGCTGATAGGCATAAGCTGTAAGGTTAGGAATAATATGGAAACAGGAGAAAAATTCTGCCCTGACCGGGAATCTAACCCGGGTCAAACTAATACAGCTCAGTGGTAGAGTATCCGCCAGGCAAGTGAAAGACCCGGGTTAGATTCCCGGTCATGGCAGGATTTTTCTCCTGTTTCCAAATTATTCCCAATCATTTCCTTAAGCCATAATGTAAGATGAAAGTTCGTATTGACCGATACGACCAAAAATCTTAATCAAACGTTGAATTTTAATGAGAATTTCTCGTATTAAATTTAAGCAAAATCGTTCAATCGGTTCAAGAGATGAAAGACGTGACAGACAGACAGATAAAGGAGAAATTCCTGTAAGGCACCACAGCTTAAAGAGCGCCTAATAATAACGTGATTCGATATCTTCCCCTGACCTACCTCTCGGAGAAATCGCGCCGTTTAAAAATTAAAAAAATAATTCCGCCTTGTGACCGACAAAAGTTGGCTAATGGGACGGACCTCACGCTATAAGCTCTTCGCGTCCGAGTGCGAAGGACAATAAAGATCGGAGTAATAATCCCATCGGGAATAATGCTGCTAAGTAGCGGCGCGAGCGAAATTCGGCGTCGTTAAAGGGGAAAATAATCAAACATAGGGTGTTTGGTCAAACTACGCTCCGTCGCTGACGGCACAGTTTTCAACGAATTGCCTAGATAGCGCAGAGGCACGGATGAATCCTACACACAAGCGTTCGGCGTTGTTTTATTGTCGGATACTTCTTTTGGTCAATATTCATAATCTGTAACCATCCTCCTTTAAGTTCATTTTGTCCACAACTTACAACTACAGTGTAATTGCTCGCCAAAAATGACGGGTATGGACGAATGAAGCTTTAAATTAAAATTGAAACACTCCCCATTTTACCTCATTCCCATTCTCCTCCATTTCTATCTCTCTCTCTCAGTCCCAGCCGGCCTTGGTAGCCAATATCTACCGACGGATACTAAGGTCGCGGGTTCGAATCCCGCCTAGGGAATTGACGTGTGTCTGGGTTATATGTAATAATGGACTAAAATAACCTATTGCCTTCAACAAAAATGGATTATTATTATTCTTCTACCCGCCTACTCTCTCCTCAAAAATGTAGCTTTTTTCTTTCTGGCCGTGACGGAATTACCAAAATATTTATGTAGATAAGGCACCCCCAAATACGACTAGATATAATTACAATACATAATACAACTGAAATAAAAGTAAAATTATTTTTATTAGATTATTTTTTTCTCTGCAATACCGTGCCATGTAAATTCTCGTCGCGTGCCACCTTTAGCACGTGTACCAAAAATTGCCGATCCTTGCCTCATACAGTCATGTTTTCGAGATTCCACGCTTTACGTGTAAATTTGAAATCGTAGAAACCCGTCATAACTTGAGCTTGCACAAAATCCATGTTCCCATTTAAAAATGTCACAGGAGATACGAACTCAAACGTATACGACCAAATTCTGAAACTTGGAACAATTACAAAAAAAAAACAGAAGTTTCAAATGCCACGTGCACCATTTGACTTCACAGCCTACGCTACACGTGTAGAACTAAAAGCAAATTAAAAATTAACTGTTGTAAAATGCATATGCATATATGCCTTACTCGAATCTAGCTCCGTGGTATTCTACTTTTCAGAACACACGCTAAACTAATGAGTATCCCATTGTTCTAAGTGCTGACTTTAGGGGGTTAAAATGAAAGAAAGCTATTAAAGCAAAGGCTTAAGCTCATCACTGTACACTTGCTTTCTCTCATTCTCATCCGGCACAATTCACATTTTACGACAAAAATAAAACTCAAAACGAGTAGTCCTTCCTCGCAGACGAGGAAAATGAGCGATGCCCTTCCCTCAAGAGCGCGCGTCTAAACGCGACGGCCGTAAACATTTTTTATTGCGTTCGTCGACGTACCAAAATAACCGCAACCGATACGCTACAAAGAATTCGCCGTCCTCCATACAATCATATAAAGCCGAATCATGCGAGCAGAATAAGAAATCGTATGACTGATGCACTGATCATTACTCTAAATTGGACATTTTTCGTAATAATCGAGTAAATACTCGTCCCGAGCTATTGTGAAATTGTTCCGTAACGGATGAACGCATTCGTGCGTTGTTGAAAACCCCGGTAAAGAAAATACGATAAAAAAAGGGTTAATGCATTGTTAGCGCTTCACGGAGCCTTTTTGGCATTCGACGGAAGATTACCGCCGAAAAACTCAAGTCCATGGCGAAATCTAATGCAAATATTTTCAATTACTTGGTGTAGAAAAACAAAAAGCGCGGACTGAAAACTTTCGTATTTTTCTTATTAAATAACTAGCGACCTATGGGCACCATGTGCCCAGCTTTATAATACTCTCTCAATCTAACGTTTAGACAAAATAAAAATCAGATTAAAAATAGTTAAATAAATATTTAATTTTAAAAAAATCATGAAATTACATCCGTAATAACAATGTTTTTCATTTTGTCTTCTTTGCTGGACAGTATTCTTAGGCGATCCTGTCGTCGTACTCTTGATAAACCGACGTAAAGTTGCCCATGGGCAAATATTTGATTTTTGAGCAACAGTCGTACGTAGTCAAAAGTTTGCCCCAGACTCTTATTTATTGTCATTGCAAACGACAGTGTTATAGGAAATTGTCTTCGTTTCATTTCGAATGGTAATTCGCATTCTATCATTGTAACGTCAATTTTTGGTAGCAACACTGAATTTCCTTTGTTACCACCAGTCGCAATTTTACATTCAATTGTGTTTTTTCTCAACTTTTTAACTAGTAGGCGGGTTCCATTACAAAGGCCTCTATTTACATTGATATTTCTTATTAGCATTACAATAGCTCCAACTCTTAATCTTAATTTATGCGATGGCATTCCTTGTGGTGTGAGTAAATTTAAAAACTCAACCGGAAAATTTGCCTTTCCTTCTTCATTACAATTAACTAACTCGTCCGCACTTGTATATTTCATTATTTATTTCTAAGCAATCAGCATTTGTAAGTGCTAATATAACTTTTCCGTATAGTTCTTCTTCTTTACCTTTTTCGATTTTCTTTCCGAATGTTTCATCTATTAAATTACCACTGCTTTTATATTCCATTGGTAACTCTATATAACCATCAGAATCCTTTGGAATACTTCCATTTCCTATTTTTAACAAATAATCAGTCCAATTGCTACTATTATTACTCTCAGTTTCAACTCTCATATTTTCAGTCAACGTAAAGTTTTTAAATTCTTTCCATAATTTAGACTTGTTTATGCGTTACTCAGTTAAATTAACTTTTGTTTATTTACTGGCTGCAGATAGCAACGTACTAATATTAACATACATACATATAAAAATATATACATATATCATAAGCGCTTTATATAATAGATGAGCTATGTCACTTGTAATTATGTCATGTTCAACTGCATGCACCTCCGGAGGTATAAGTCCCAGGAGCTTGAATAACTAAATTAATTAATGAATATTTTGTTCAAGCACACCCGTTACTAATGACAGGCAATTATACCAGTCCTCTAAAAAAGACAAAACCGCAATTGTGTGCGTATTTTAATAGCTGGAGACCAATACTGATCTGGCATTAACCAAGCTCGTAGTCTCTTACCTAATAAGAGTTAACAAATGAAAAATACATGCTCGCGCGCATAGAGGAAATAGTACAGACTAAGCTAAAAGAAGTTTATTGATCGAAAAAAATTATGCCATATCCTTCATTGCCCCACATCTTAACGACTCAAAAGGTTCGTAGAAGTCCACACCAGGACGATTGTATATTCTACAAATGACCCAAAGCAACTCCAATTTTAGATAATCCCTACTGTTAACCCGTTCCGATCCGAAGGTTTCCTAATCCTAGTTTACGGAATAATAACCGACTAGTACCTCACATACGGAATCCCTTTGGGAAATATATATATATATATATATATATATATATATATATATATATATATATATATATATATATATATATATGAAGGAGAATAAAAAAGAAGAAAAGCCAGGGCATTACCGTAGGATAAAGAGGCCGGAAAGTCTCTCGCGGTTTTCAATCAGCCCTCCTGATTGGTAAAGACGCCATCAAAAGGGCGGGATAAAGGAGGAGAAAAAAAGGGCCGTGAAAAAAAAGAGGAGAAGAATGAGAGAGACCCGAATAGTCTGACCTCAAAAGTAGTAAAGGGGCGACCGGAATTTTTTTCCTCTCCATCCCGTTATTAACGAACCAGAAGGAACGAAAAAAATCGATGCACACGCCATTGCATTCCCTTAAATCTCCAAGGTCGGAGCGCGATGGATTAAAAAAAAAAAACAACCAGCGAATTCCGAAAAAAAAATTCAAAAGAAAAAAAAACCATTCGCTTCCTCCATTCATCTCCCTCGTTACCCTAGCAACGCACAATTTCCATGGCGGCGGCGCCAACCTTCAATTTTCCGAGCAATGGAGGAAGTGAAAGAACAAGAGGGGAGGCGGTGAGGAATAGGTGGGAAGGTAAAAAGGGTTGAATTGAATGGGAGCGTGTGGTAGCCTCATTAATTCAGAAAGGGTATGGTGGATCCAAGGGACTCCGACAGAGCGGGGGTGGGTGGGTGGGCGTGGTCACGACGGCTTTAGGGGGCGCGAGGGAGTCGGGGAGGAGAAGAGAGGGGGAGGTCGAGAAAAGGAGAGTGGGGGGAAGATGCGGAGGAAAAAGGGTGAGGAAAATATTCGCAGTGCAACGATCATGCGATTTCCGAGGGAATTCGAGAGAACGGGAAAAATTTCCGAGTTCTTTTTTTTACCCGAGGTCTCGCCCTTAATTTTTCAACCTAACGCAGTCATCAATCGCGAACGGGGGGAAGTTGTACGATTTCTGGCGAATAAACTACGTCTTTTCGTCCCGATGTATGTATTTTAGTCTATCACAGTACGAAAGGGTTAATAATTGATACAATCTCTTTCAACCTTGGTTGAAAAAGTATCGGTATAGACGTTGGAATTGACTCAATCAAACAATTTCATAAGCTGGGTTTGTGAATCCAAGAGAGGGCCATCCGCTTTTCCTAAGGTAGAATAATTAATTGACATTGCCCAAAATAAAGAAAAAGTTTAATTTCAGCTTGCCGCGTCGTCTTCAATTCTTTATATTGTGTCGCATCCATGTCACGGTTTTATAAACCAAAGCTGAGCTTTTGATATATAGCTAAAAATACGTTAAATTTATTATTGCCAGGGGAAAATATACTTTGCATTTCTCTTTACGATATAGGATTTTTTAAAAATAATATAAAACTCCGAAAATTGATAGATACAGTGAAGGCTTCTCAGTGACAAAAAATGGAACCGATGTAAAAATTATGCGCTTGAGGGTTGGTTTACAATGATCTTTATCAAATGCAGCAGAAACAGTATTTAACAATGCACTAATTGACTCTGCTAACATAATGATAACTGGAAAAAATAAATATGTATATGTATGTGTGTGTATGTGTGTGCGCGTGCGTGTGTGTATACTGGGCCAAAGAAACGAAGTAACAAAGAAAGGCAGAGATGGATAATGCCCACAAAATTACACTACAGTTAATAATGTCGTTGAGAAAATACTTTAAAATTAAAACAATTAAAACCCTTACCATAAATCAAAATGAAATCTAAAAATAAAAAAATATCAGAACGATATGGTATGAAACCTAGCTTGAATGAAGTATGCACCGGCCTAATTAAGCCGGGATGAAAAATTATTTAATTAAATCAAGCCGCAACGTTGTAGAAAAAAGTCGACTGACTTTTTGCTCGAGGCAGCTGCAGTAAATTTTTAAAAAATTTTCTAGGGGTTTAAAAATGCCAGTTTTATCTTGGCTAGAGCGGTAAATTTTTGGTCGTTATATGGAAATGTGTTCCAAGAAGAAATTAAAATTGCCCTTTTCGCAGAGATTGAGGTGTACTACACTTTTAACCTCAAATACTATCTATACTTAAAAAATAAACTCCCCATTTATTTTCGGTAATATTGCTAAAATATCTGTTTTGAAACCGCATCAAGTTTTTAAAAACACTCTTGTTAAAGTGAAAAAGATAGCAGCGCAATTCGGTATTTGATTTAGCTATCTGACCTTATTAATCTCAACACATTTCACGAACTATCTTTCCATAAGCATAAATAGTTATGTTACTGTTACTGAAATGAACTAACGCGGAACTAATACACGAAACACAATAAATTAAAACTTGGTAAATTTGACGAAGTTTTCATTATTAGGGAAAGGAAATTCCTACAATAAATTCCCTCGAAGTAAATTTTGGAAAACTTACAAAACAGGCTTCGTATCGTAAAAAATATTATAAAACCACGGATATGGTTCCTTTGAATCGATCTCTTTAAAGAAATGACTCCCGTCTCTCAGATTCAATGAAAGGTTTCCCGATCCTAAAAAAAGGACCACGGAAAATAAAATTAGAAAAACGAAAAACGTTATGAGTAAAAAAACTTGCGGAACTGCGAAGCAATTCAACTGAACGACGCGAAAAAAACGGATTGACAGAAGGAAAGTAAACTGTAAATTTTTACCCCTCGTTAGAGAAATATTTCATTTAAAAAACGAACAAATTGAAAAGGTTTAAAAACGGACAAATACGACTTCGAATTTAAGGACGGAGATTTCCACCCAAATATATATACGTATAACGAAAGGAAATCAATCGATCCGTGACCTTCGTCATATATCCATTTTGAGAGTCATATCCGCGACATTTAGCGAACGAGTAGAGGGGGAGAAATTATACACACATATATATATATTTTTTTTTTGGGCAACTAGGTTGTGTCTCTCTTGTGCTGACGAAGGGATCATCCCGAAAGCTCTATCCTCTACAAATGTGTCTCTCCAACACCCCAGCGGCTCTACTTCCGGTAAGTGTTCACTGGGTTTCCTTCAACACCTAGTTGCCCAAAATATCCTTACTTACCTTTCCTCTTCCTTAGTATTTATATATATATATATATATGCTTAAAGAAAAAGAAAGGTAATAATAAAGGCGGCAAAAAGGTGTTGGAGGAAGCCCAGTGGACACTTACCTTTTTCGTGTGTCTTCAGCACACCCAGGGGCTCTCCAATCTAGGTAAGTGGCCACTGGGCTTCCTCCAACACCTTGTGGCCACCTTTATTATTTTATTTATATATATATACATATATATTAAGAAGACCAAGAACTCGTTGGAGACGAAGAAATAATCGAATGGACTCGAAAGCCCGACAAAAAACTACAAAGTCCTTCGAATCGCAAATTAATATGTAAGCGAGAAGTTGAACCGCTAAAACTTTCAAGTACCTACTCACTTCCGTAAAACCTTTTCAACGAGCCGTTGTTCCTTTGCACGAGAGATAATCACTCTTCAATAATAGGCTGCAAAGAAGTACGTAGAGTTTAAATTGAACGCTTGCTCACGAACGCAGGAACGGGCAATTCACATGGAACCCTAATGCTGTCTCCGCATAACCCCCCATCTTTGGATGACAAATAGAGAACTATAACTAACTCGAAGAGATTTTTTAGAACGACCGAGATGAACATTTATTAGTGTAGTTGGTGCAAATACTTTCCACCCGTGGCGTTTGGTAAGGCAAACCTAATTCCTCACCCCAAGTAACATTCGATGCGACATACATAGCGCAAATGCTTCTCATACCTATAGCGCTTCTAGTAGATACATACACAGCAACATCAATCGTTACCTAACTGCATGAACAACCTTTTCAATATCTGGGCGTGCAAATCAATATATTGTAATGACGGTGGAAACTACACAGTTGTTTTTGGGGTCATATTGGTTATAAAGTAGGACAAAAAGCTCTACAATTATAACTACGATTTAGATTAAAATAAGTTAAGAAATAAATTCAGAGCAATTAGCATAAGGTTCTTTTTTCGGTAACTAATAAAATACGTTCTTTTTCCATTTACTTCCAAGCTACTGATTATGGATACACTAAATATTTAGAGCATGTAGCTCTAATGGAAATCTATCTACCCTGGAGTTATTTTGGAGTTTGTAACATCCTTCTTTTTTTAGTTCATTGGTACACGAGCAGACATACAGACGGGCGAATGAGCCAAATACATAAGCGATCTTTTCTTAGGGACAAAGCGATAAAAAAAGTCGTTGTTGAGCAGATCTACATTTTGGAAAATTGACAAAAATAAACCACCCTAATGATTTTCGCTCTATAGGTCATTTCAACAAAAATCCTCATTCATATCCGTATTATATTAAGCTGCTTATCCCCTAATCTCGTGAACCGACGACAGACTACAGACAGAATGAGTCGTTAAAAGCACTCTTTCCAACTAAGGGGCACTTAAAACGCGCATACGTATACGTCAAAATCTCAACCTCGATTATATTTATTCAATACCTTCTCTATATACTTCGTAAATCGGAAAGTAATAAAAAAAAACCGAACGGATAATGCGTCGATTTACGCATGCACTCGGAAAGACTTCCGGCTCGAATGCATTATTTTCGCGTTTGCACACGGAAATTGGTTTCGCCAACCCGCTTATCGTTCCCCCGAAATCTTCACTTTGTTCGCGATTCGAAAAAAAGCCGACCTCTCTCTCTCTCTCTTTCTCCTCTTCACTTTCGTTTTTTTCCGCGCAGCCGGAAATTCGCAATGCGGCATTCTTTTTTTTTTTTAATCCGAAAAACTATTCGCGGAAAAAATACCTCCACAATTAGCGTCGCTTTTCCGCTACGTTTTCCGCCGTATCTTACTTCCCGCGGCGGATACGGCTATAAAACTAACGAAAACGAAAAGGATTTCGGAATAAGGGACTTTACGACGGTAATATTCTGAAAATAATAAAACGCCAGAATGGTTTTAATACGTCCATATGCCCAAAAGAGGTAGAAAATTTTGGCTAGCATTTCATAGGTTAAGTGACCGGGTCCAACAAGTTTATTTCTCTCTTTCTTTCCGCACACCCAAGAGTGGTCCAGTGAGGATGATAAAATAAAGTTAAAAAATATATCCCCCTGGGGACGGAGCAGTTCATGCGAAATAGGAAAGAATTTTTTCCCTTTTCTTCGAAAAAAATTCCAATGAACGGAATGAAAAGCTACGCACATTCCATCCGTGACGAGATAGCGAGGAAAAGGAAGGAAGGAATGAATGAATGAATAAATGAATGAAAAAAGTGGGAACGCGTCATCGATCCGAATCCCCTGAGGATGTGAGTGGAAAGACCCTTTTAAGTATGCGCAAGAAAAGAGAAGGGAGAGGGAGAGGGGGGGAGAAGAAACAGAGTATAATAGGGAGGGTGGAGAGAGAGAGATATAAATATAGATTAAGAGAGGAGGAAAGCGGGGAAAAGAAAGGACAAATAGGGCATAGGGAGGGAGGGAGAGAGAGATAATGAGGGGGAAAAGAGGGAAAATGAAGGTTGGATAGAGAGAGAGACGGGAGGGAAGGAGTGGGAAAGAGGGAGGGGGAGGGAGGGAGAGAATGGATGGGAGAGGGAAGAAGAGGGGGGAAAGAGAGATGGGGAGGAAAGAGAGATGGAGAGAGTAAATGGGAGGGGATGGAAGGACAGGAAGGGAGGATTGGGAGGGAAAGGAATGGAAGAGGGAGGAGGGGAGAGAGAGGGAGGATAGGGGAAGGGCAGGCAGGGGAGAGGAAGGGAAGAGGGAGGGGAGAGGGAGGGAGGGGAGAGGGAGGGAGGGAAGAGGAAGGGAGGGGAAGGGAGGGGAGAGGAATGGAGGGGAGAGGAAGGGAGGGAGAGGAAGGGAGGGAGAGGAAGGGAGGGGAGAGGAAGGGAGGGGAGAGGGAGGGGAGAGGAATGGAGGGGAGAGGAAGGGAGGGGAGAGTAAAGGAGGTAAGGAGAGGAAGTCAGGGAGATGGAAGAAGATAAAGGGAGGGATATGAAGGGACGAGTGACTAGGAAAAATAGGGAGAAAAGGAAAGAGGAAGAGAATATGTTAAGTTCATGAAGAAAGAGAAAGGAGGAAAAGAATTTCCTCCCGAGGAAAATATATGATAAATAAAGGAGTTTGGGAAAGTGGAGGAAGAAAAGGAATGGAATACAGCGGTAGGATTGGATTGAGAGAGTGAGGGTTGGGATGGAAAAGATTGAATTGGGAGGAATAGAGGGTCTCGGAGGAGCCTTTTCCACACAAAGTTCCCTTCTTAACAGCTAATTCTGAGGCATGATTACCGACCTCAATGGAGTTGTTCTTCCGATGACGCAATCGAGAAAAAAAATGTTCTCCAGCTGCTTCAGGCAAAGATGAAAATGTACGCTGATCGAAACACCGCCTGCATAATTAAATTTTCCTAAAAATTAAAGGAATCGGGGAATTTTTTTTATGCGGCAGACCGAAATTAATTTACCTTGCGGGGAAGTACTATTTGGTACTTCCTGATTATCAAAAAAATGTTTAAAACTTTAATCCATCTTAATTCGATATTTAAAAACTCCAGGAGTTATGACTAAGCCAGACTGACAGCGCCAGTCGGAAAACAGAAATTCACTAAGATATCCAGTCTTTTCCCTAACTAACTGAGAATTTTTTCCCGATCGAATATGATGCTTAAATGAACAATGTTTCCAATAAGTTTTATTATTACTCCCGAAGAAAATACAGGCAAAAAGTGGTCCTGTTACCAGACTAGTGAGGTAAATAAACCCTGGTATTTTCACACGACAGTCTTCATCCTATTCATTCAAACTTGATATTGATAGGAACTTGAGGCGAGGGAATACAAATTAATACCTTGAACGGATAGGGACTTAATATCGGTAAAAAAATACTGTAAATTTGAAAAAAAAAGATCACAGCGCATCAGTCAAATCAAGGCAAGTTCTTGAGCGATGAAAACGAGTTCCATAGAAAAGGATTTTTTCCCCATTATCCGGTAAAATATAAACGTAACATCGGTTCAAATTAGATATAATAGAGAAAAGGATATATAAAGCAAGAAGGCATTGGTGGAACTGGGAACGAGAGAAAGTCGAGAGAGAGAGAGAAAAATCCTTTGTAAGGGGTCTTGTGGGAGATAGGATTGGTAAGGCAAAAGGAGAACGAAAGGGGGGAAATATAAAAAAAAAGACTACACCAGTAAGAATGAACGAAAAGTCTGAATCGGTCTGAAAAGAGAGAAATTTTCAAGAGTGAGGTGAAGAGAGAAAACGAGTTGAGAGAGAGAGACGGAGTGGATGTCGAGGACAAGAGGAAAAGGAGGCAGGAGAGAGAGGACTCGGAGCAGGAAGTAGAGAACGGAAGTGTAAGAGGAGATAAGGAGAGGGAAAAGAAGAACGGGAAGAGAAAGTGAAGGGTAAAAAAAGTCCTGCTTTGAGAAAAAGAAAAAAAGAACGCCGCCGTGACTCACGTCCGAATTACATCCATCGTTGGAGCGTAATGGGATGATTGAGTAGAAATAAAGCGATAAAAAAATATCCGATAAAAAAAACTAAATGGGTACATAAATGATTTCAAATGGTCATAAAAGACGAGAGAGAGAGAGAAAAAAAAATTAACAATTTTTTTACTGATATACGGAAGAGTAAAGGTTCGTGGGCGAAATATGATATTTTTTCACGTGAAATGGAGGCATATTATGAATTGAATTTAATTGAACAGCGTATTTTTATTAGGGTGAGACTGAGGACGTCGGTGATTTCTTTTTGCGGATAAGGGTATCATTAAATTTCATTGCATTCGTTTGTTGGGAATACTAAAAAATCGTTGATTTATTCATTTAGCAAAGTAAAATTAACTGCAGTGTCACATTGTGAGATTTGGCACATTGTTTGGTAAGCATTGCTTTAACATATGTATAGCGATAGAGTTTATATAGGTAAATTTCAAGCAATGAACAACCATAACGGAATAAAATAGCATAAAAATTCTAAAACTCGTACATAAAAATGTAGACATATCCAATAGTGAATGAATTGTTTGAAAACGATAAAAAAATGTCGAATTAACTCGGGCGCACAGACACGCGGAGAGACAGTGATAACAAGTACAGTGACATCTCTTACAGAAGAAAAATCCTAATAAAAAAATCTAATTTGAGAATATGACGAAGAGGAATCGGAATAATAAGAGGAAATAAACTGATAAGAAGACCGGAAAAGAAGGCTGGAAGGGAGACGGAGAATTCCATCGAAGCGACACCCATTTTGACAGAGACGAAAGCGAAATTAACATGAGCGGAAACGGGTTTCGATTCCAGAAGCCTTCCGATGAGAGAGAGAGAAAGGAAGGAGAGTCTTGGCCTCTTCCGATCATACCATCTCCTAGGAATACATAAAAGAGGAAGGTCCGGAAGGGAAACGACGCGATAAGAAAGTCCCCTCTCACTCCGCCTACGAAACTACCCTTCTTTTTTCGAAAGGAGTGCTAATTCGGGCACGAGACACAAGTTTAACGAATGAGATTATATATATATATATATATATATATATATATTATATATAGTAAGTGTCCACTGGCTCCCTCCTATCCCTCTCAACTACTAGTTGCAATCTTATTTATATATATATATATATAGTTTTTGCGAGATGTCTGATATAACGCTCAGAGCACCACCGGCAGCATAAGATCCAGGAGCGTAGTGGCCAATCCCATTCGACTCATATTTACAGGATTTACTTGGCCTTTGCCCCTTTTAAATTTTTTAGCTGCTCACTGTCTACATTGAAGCCGTGGGTTCGATTCTAGGAGCGCTAATTTCTCCATCTGATTAACGCGTGGATAATTCAGGCATTCATATTTGACGGCCAATTAATTAACTTGCAGGTGAATAATGGGTGGAAAAAGAACTCCATCCTTGGTGAAAAGGATTTTTCGCTGAATATGGCTCGGTTGTTTCCTTCAACGGCATCATCTTTCTCCTTCGAAAGGAGAGAAAAGGGATGGGGTATCCTTCGTCGAATAAATTCCCTTTATTCCAAGATAAGCCTGCTTTGATGTATGATTCGAGATGAAATTGTAGGGATTCGCTTTACGGCTTATCAAATCAATGTTGTATTAACTCCTACGTTCAAGTAAGTATCTAAAGGGGCCGCATTGAGGAGTTGTCAATCTTATCCCTTCATCCAATCATGTACATCTTCATGAAAAGAGCGATTAGTCTGATGTCGAATTCATAGAAAAGACCTGTCTAACCCATAACTCGTAGGTCCACGAGGGGCTTCAATATGTTCCCTTCATATACCAGGCTAGCTGACAAACTTCAATACCATATTTCACCTAAGGATTCTTTAAATAAAATAATTCACTTTTCCCCAACGATATTCTTGTGTTTAGATACATTTTATTTTTAAAATTAACATATGAATATATTGATATGAATGAATACAATATATCGTGGGCGTACAATGAAAATCCACAAAGTCCAAGTTTAGGCTAACTTGAGCTATTTATGCCATTATGCATAATTTGTATTTTCATTGCCATTAATGGACTTAATTGAGTAACTACAATATACTAAGTATGAAAAATAAATATTTTTGTGCATGTATTTTTAATTTAATGTTGAAACTAATAATCCAATTTACTCAAAAATACGTTTTGAGGACTTGGTGTATTTTCCTTGTACGCCCACGACGTTGGACAGGTCCGCAATAGAGAATCGAGGATTTCGGATTCAATTATCGATAGACAACTATATTATATTAATGTTCTTGAGAATTATTGACGAGTTTCTATGGCTTCTTCAACAACGCTGTTCGTGAAGGACAAGACTAGGAATTTTAAAAAACTTTGGTATTGAAATAAAAATGTCCATCGAGCGTTTACGAGTATTTATGAAAATCGCGTATGTTGTTTTGGAAGCAATACAACTTTTTATTTATACGAAAATTACTATAAACAATTCGTCCTATTTACGTTATCTGAGCACCAAATTTATATAAAAATCGAGCAAACTTTGGGAATGTTATTAAATTATTCCCATAGAATAAAATGTCTTATTCTAAGGTATTTTTAGCAGTCCCCGATTTGTGGAAAATCCATTGCAGGTGAGACGCTGGCACATTACTTTTATTATGCGTTTCGTATTTGACCTGTCGACTTACATGAATTTTTCTTGAACGAGACATTTATCAAATCAAAAACAACCAACCTAAAACAATACAAAATGCCCCGACTAGCCCATCGGAAAATCGGCCTATTGTAAAAGCGTTTCAGGTGTCCACGAAAAATCTTTTACGGTTACGTGGGACAAGGGAAGAAATCACCTTGGAATCTATCTTACAGAAAGAGCTCCGATCTCCTAAATCCAAGGAATGCGAAGTTAGCGTTTCTATAGGGAAAAAGGCGAAATCCTCCGAATAGAAGAATAAGTAAAAAAAATTCAACCGATCCGGCTTAGGATAGAGCCGCTAATAAAATACATCAAAGCGAGACTTTACTCCTCGAAAATATAAAAGGCTAAGCATTAACCCGAAGAGAAATCGCATAAATATAGCCGCCGATGAAGACGCTACAAAGAGTTTTTTGGACGGTGAAGACGGAAGGATTCCTTCGCGACTTAGGCGAATTGCATTTTATTTCCTTTCTTGTGTTCTTCTTAATAGAGGCGTTCTTGTCAAAAAAAAAAAAACCTTTGTCCTATATCTTTCCCGGAGAAAAAACCGTCATTTACACCAGAGGATAAAAGGTTTCTCGCATCCATTTCTGTTAAGAGAGGTAGCAGAATGTCGATGAATTTTTCAGGCACCCCTCCTTTGCTTCGATTCAGGGCAATCATTAGGGCAATTCGGAAAGAATGGCGCATTGTTGCATTCTCCATGGCTGCGACTGCCCGGTGCTATTACCTTAATCTCAGCACTTCCTAGAGATAGGGAGGTAATTTACGCCCGAGAGCTGCCGGTGCTTGGAGGAACCTTAAAACTTCATAGAGACAGGGTCAGGTGGAATAAATAAATTCGGAATGCTAAAAAAGCGTGCAGGAGAAATTAAAGCGATTTTTTGCGTAGGAAATACTCCTGTGCACAAACTGAGAAATTAGGAGACCGGCTTGTATTTTTAATAACAATAATATAATTACGTGATTACTTTTTGTATACGTCGATGAGTGATATACCCGACCTGAGGCAAAGAGTTTGTGTATATCACGTCTCGGCAGATAACTTGCGATCGCACTAATTATTTTGGATAGATAAGAAAACTTCGACAAAAAACTTTAATTAACTTGATTATAAATTATATTATAGCCATAAGGTGAGTTTGATGCTGAATATTTGGCACGATGACTACTCCTGTAAACTATTCCTATCCTATATCTAGGATCGATGACCTGTGGCACGCGTACCACCAGATGACACGCAAAGAGATTTCCAATCCATTTCACACAAAAAAATACAAAAAATAATTATTTTTGTGAATTTTAAACGTATTCCATCCTACTCCGCGATTTAACAAAACTACATCGCACGCTCGGTGTTTTATATCATTAAATGGTCTTTTAGTAAACGTTTATTGACAAACAGGAATTTAATCGAGACACATTTCGCCTCTCGCCCGTTCTATAACATCCTTTCCATTTTCCTCCCCCAAGGTTTCCCTCCTTCCCTTCTCTTTCATAAAAAAAACCATCATCAACTCCTTCCCCCAACTTCATTCAATAACCTAGTTCGCGAAAATAAGTCGCGCCTTGCCATTTGCAAATTCACTCGAGCGTCCTTTGAAAAGAGAGAGAGAACGCGACTCTCCTCTCGTTCCCTTCTCCCTTTTCTCGCCTCCCCCCTTTTCCCCTCCCCTCTCTATCCTGCCCCCATTTCCCCCCCCCTTTCGTCTAACCCCCTCCTCCCTCGTTTTCCCCCTTCCCCTTTCTCCCCTCCCATTTCTCCACTTCTCAACTTTTCCCCCTTCCATTTTTCCCTCCCATTCTTCTCCTCACCATTTCCCCCTTCCATTTCTCCCCTTCCCATTCCCCTCTCCACCCGCCCCAGTAAAACAATCCCCATTAAGGGAGCGGGAGAGTCGCTTCCTCTACGAGCCCTAGTTAACGTCTCTCCCTTGTCGAACGTCGCTCGGCGAGAGGAAGACATAGGAGGACGGAGGAGGTGGAGGGGGTAAGATGAAGGGGTGAGGTGGGGGGAAGATGGAGGGGTGGAGTGGGTGAGTAGGAACAAGACAGAAGATCAAAAAGGCTCACTTCTGAAGGGGAATATTCGGGTAAGAAATTCTCTCGCTCCTCTCTCTCTCTCTCTCTTTTGGACGCGGCGATGAAGTGTGAGCAATTTGCAGCACAAAGGAGGAGTCGGAGAAGTAGAGGGGAACGACCTGTTTTCTTTTTTTGAAAAAAAATTTAAATTAAAAAAATCTTCGTTTACTCGTTCCCCCGTGTGAGGGAGAAAGAGAACTGGGGAGGGAATGTCTTCTTAAAAAAAATGTGTCGCACTCTCTCTCTCTCTCTCTCTCTCTCTCTCTCTCTCTCTCTCTCTCTCTCTCTCTCTCTCTCTCTCTCTCGCTTTACGGAAAGGGTTTTGTTACACATAGGAATTTCCTGTTTAATTCGCGATATGTGTGTACATGCTTTTGTGTTTACGTGCTTTTGTGTTTACGTGCGCATCGCATTCTTTTTAAGCGCGTTTCCGTTTCACGATAGAAAAAGCGCCTTTGGTATTTGCATTGCATGTAGTTCCGTCTTTAAACATACATCAGGAGGTTTACAACCGGAAGTAAATGAAATGAATTTTGTTTTTTTAGGATTAAAATTACCTGTTATTGGACACCTACATCGTATGGATGGCCATTTTAGAATATTTAAATTTGAGGCATTCATTGCAATGAAATATAAAAATGGCGAATAAGGATCATAACACTAGGTCGTATAATTAATTAACCAAATCAGAAAAACTCAAAATAGACCAAGAGTAAAATAAATACAGTACTCCCATAGTAAAAATTGTTTACATAAAATGAGCACCTTGGAACTTTACCAGGTGATGATGTGAGGCGTCGAAATGTCTGAGTCATTTCTTTCTAGTTTACAGCAGTGGAGACAATAGGTCCGCAGTGCCGGAAATAAACCGGAGTAAGCCATTACTCATAAGATCTACAAAAAATAAACTCCGGCAAATAAACTTCGAGTTATTTTTAAAGGTATACATACCGGTGGCCTTGGTTTCGAAAAAAAAGGCAGTAGCGAATACGTAACGATGATACTCAAAGGCATTGTTATTTCGAAAAGGGTTAAAGACGTCCTGCCAATAAGGCAGCATTTCGCGACCGGAGCGTTGCAAAAAAGTTATTAAATAAATTAACGAAACATTTGGAAATGTTGGTAGAACATCGGGGCGACAATCTTGCCCCAGATAAATTGTTGACGATGTTGTGCAAAAACTCGAATCAGTCCAAACGTTGTAATATCCGCATGCAGACCTGGGACAAGGCATATTTGCGCCCTAGAGGCAAAGGTTCGAAAATTACACTATCCCCCCTCCTAATTAAAGTATAGAGTAGTATACAATTTTTTCTCGCAAAAATAGTTTATTTGCAACGTTAAGGTAAAAATTAAATATATAAAATATATTTGATAATAGAAAACGTTAACTTAAAACATCAAATTGTCATTTTTCACGGCCCCTAATTGGCCCCTTTGGCGCTAGGGTGCCTAGCTACCCCATCCCTTGTCTTGGCTTTGCCCGCATGTGTAAATATACAAACGTGTGAAATTCTGCTTACCTTTGAAAGAGTGCCGCGTGTGATTAAAAAAAAGTGTCGGGAACCAACGCGATAAGATTAAACTAGGCATAAATGTTACGCTGAGAGGAGCAGAAATTTTACCCTCGGATTTCCGGCCGACAGAAAAGAAGATAAACTAAAGCCTCGCTTTGCTCGAGAAGAAATCGAATGATTTTTTTCCGAGAAGCAGGAAGAAAATCACCGTAAACAAAATTACCGTACCTTAAGAAATTCACCTTTGGTATTATTTAATCTTTTTAATCATTTTCGACTTTTTTTTCTACCAGCGTGTACACGATAGTGGGATCGAGATCGATAAAGCTAATATGAAGAGAGAGCTTACCAAAAGAACAATATTTATTTCGGCGGAATATGGAAACCATTCCGAGCAACGAAAGGAAAATAACCTTAAGGAAAAATCTATCCTGCTCCGAAAAATTGCTATTCATGCGAGACGTTTCCGTTCTCTCCGGAGGCAAATTACGCCTGTAAATTATGAGGGAGTAAGGAAACGATCCATAAATAGCCACAGCACGCAGCCTCACGAGAATTGGCGAAAGAGATATATATATAATAAATTCGAAATCACAAAATAACATAGCCCGCAGAAGACGGAGAAATAATCTCCCTGGAGAACGAAATTGGAAGTTTTCTTTTTCGGAAAATTAAAAAGAAATGGAAGCGATCGAGAATTCTAATGGGAACCCGGGCGACCTATGGATGGAAATAGAATTGATAAAAGCGATCACCTTTCGTAGTTAGCGCGCGGTCGGATCGGGGCCCGGGAGAGAAATTTCGGATCCCGGTGCTTTTTCCGCCCTTGGACCCCCTTTTAAGGTATATCGACTCACCTTCGCAGGAAACTCTTGCCTGAGACCAAATGTGTACCCTTTCCTATTCGAATCCATTCGAGACACCATTTTTCTATTATTCAGCCACTGTCGCGACTCTAATGAATATCGAAAAGAATCTCATTTGGACTGTGATCCACACTACCTTGAAGTGTAATCATTATTTTTTTGTAAACAAAAGAATAAATTCGATTTTTCGAACTATAAAAATACTTTACCCAACATGGAAGAACTGATTCGTTTCTGAAATATCTTATTATTTTTATTATATGAAAATGTTACGCTATCATTAATACTTTAAAGCACGGGAATACGATCAATGAAAACGTCGTATATAGCTGCTATGACTGCAATTAAGTATAATAAAAACACACAAGGTAACTATGATGCAATTTATTATTGTTGTTTAATCGATAAATCATTTATTCGAAAAAGTATGTATAGTCTTTTCCGGAAAAAAACATTTTCATCAAAAGTTTGAATTTAGCATTCATTATGAAAGTATATTTGCCAACACCGATTTCAAATATACTAATGACATCAATATTTTAATGCAAAACGGAACAGTGAGTCGTATTATGAACCCAAAGCTACCATTACTACTATATCTTCAGAGTCCATTTGTATTTCCTAGTAAACTACTAGTTCCTCTAATCTGTCTCCGTAATACAGTGAGGCCAATTTAAAAGAAAATCCCCACGTTAACGCACATAATAATATATATTTTTCTGGCGATTAACCTCAAGAGATTTATGTCCAAAAAAGACCAAAATAAACTATGATTTTAAAAACAAACGGACGTACGCCCGCAGGAGTCCAAACTAAATTCCAATTAAATAACAGACGAACAGCGCTGTTCGCCGAACAGAAAAAAAACCATTGCTATCAGAAATTTTTTTAAAAATAACATCGTCGATAGCGTTTCAAACGCAACGCATCCGCGCGGAAACGTCCAACTTTAGGTTGATTAAAGGAAACATTGGAGATAGATCCCTTTCCGACGAAATGAACACAACGAAATGAAACGAGACAAAAATCTCCAATCAAACGCCCCGAACATTTATCCGACGAACGCGAACGAAAACGAGTCCGAATCGCTCAACGAGGGAGAAAAAAAAATTCGAAAACCCCGGACGGAAAAGAATCATCTCTTTTTCCACTTTCATAAGCGTCGAGACAAAAGGACTGCGAGGTCTGTATAGAGAGAGACCATTTGAATTGCGCAATTTAGCGGAGGAAATGGAGGAATCACGCCGCGGGTCGTGAATGCGGTTGGGCGGGAAATGAAAGGGTGAAAGAGGAAGAGAGAGGGAGAAAGAAAGACAGAGAGAAACAGAGAGTGAGAGCAGGTTTGTCAGCCGAGAACCGAATTAACAAGATTCAATCATGGAATACCTTGGCGACAACCGTCCTCCGCTCAGCGCTTGAATAGAAAAATTGAAACGAACCGAAAATTTAAGATAGTAAAAGGCAAAAATGCAACGTGAAAATTGAGACGGAGAAAGTGAGAGAGAGAGAAAGCGAAGAATAATTAAGATTCGTAAAAAGGGAAAATTGAGATCCCAAGAGATTTTCCGTCAATATAATTCATGAACGACGACCGAGAGGTCCCAAAATAGCGAAAGAAAACCCGCAAGAAGATAGACCGTAAAGGTAAAGGGAAAAAATATAAAAAAAGGGGGGGGGGGGGGGGGGGGGGGAGTGTCAAGGGAGTCTGGCAGACAAAAGAATGGGATTCGTAGATTGTACTCTTGAAATGCAAATCACGGCATATTAAATGGCTTTTCGTGGACGGGGCAAATAAAAGAATGTAAAGTTCAAATTAATAAAACGTCAAGTGCAGAAAATTTTATTTGATAACTTTTAATATCAGAATAAGCAACAAATCTATGAATCCAAACGCAAGAGGTTATTGAGACTTTTAAGTGTTTTCCGACTAGATGGATTTGATTCGCATACGAGACAACGTTCTACACTAACAAGAAACGCAACCTCGAATGAAATTAAGTACTTAATTTTATTAGGACTCAAAATTAAACGTAGTTTTTTTTCCTTTCGAAGCATCTTTTTTTTTTATTCTAACTCTTCTCTATTTTTTGTAATACGATTTGAATATATGGAACAGTTAAGTACGAGAGAGAGAGACTCTACTGAAGCCCAATTAGAGCCTAGGGTAATTAAACAGAGGTCGAGAAGTCCCTTTTTAAGCCGACCTAGGACCTAGATTGAACAGGACTGTCGAAATATCACCCTCAATAAAGACGGGTTATTATTCATTATTATTTCACATGCAGGACTCCGGTGTAACTAAGGGAGGTATATATATATATATACCCCAAAACGGAGAGTAACTTCATAGAAAATAGGTTTTCTAAATTTTGGGCAAACGATCATGTTTAAGCAGGAGATAAACTTTTCATAATTTTATTAACTTTATATATACGCGTCATTGTAATTTTGAAGTGTTTATTGTCACTGTATGAGGTAGATAAATACAGAGCATTTCCCTGGCGACATGTGTGCCTCGGTTGAATTTTCCCCCTATTAATAACAAATCCTAGGGCCTACATTCTTTGCCGTTTTCCTCAGAATCTGCGAATAGCATGCGATAACTGCAATAGCAAAGAAATATCCCCCTTCATCATAGAGATAGCTTTTGCGTCGTACTTTTTACCTTATCAAAACGAATTTTGGTACTACTGGCTTATCCCGGACCCCTTTTGAAAAATAATGTTTTGCGATAACCCTTTCCCGGGGAAAACATTAAAACAAACTAAGAAAATGTGAAGTTGTAAAAAAAACCTTTTTATTTACAAGTAACCGAGGATATTGGCGAGCCTTCGGCTCGCTTTCTTTTTAGATTATATAATGCCTTTTATATCAGGTCATGGGTTTTCAAGCTTTCGTTTTGATTGAAAGGGTATCTCAAAAAATTACCTGATCTGCCTGTGGCGACATCTACCCACCAGATCAACGGCCAATGGGGACGGAGTTTTGTTCCAGAGAGGTGAAGGGCGCGACAGCGTACGAAGACGGCTACACCCGATATAAAAGGCATAATAATCTAAAAAGAAAGCTAGCCGAAGGCTCGCCAATACCCTCGGTTACTCGTAATTAAAAATTCCAACCATTCGTAATCTCGCAAAATTTTTCAAAACGGGTCCGGGATAACCCAGTGGTACCTGAATTTTTTACACATTTATTTTATTCTTTGGTTTGAAAACAAAAGGAGACAAAATTGAAAGGCGAATGCTCTTTCGCATTTCATTCGGTGATGCACACTGATATTGCAAGGTATCAATAAGTATCTGAATGGTAGTTATGGGAAAACGAACACGTACGGACATAATCGAAATTATTTATGGGCCCATTCAGGATAAGTGAACGGTTAAAAAACATTGAACGTTCGCGGAAATGTCTTCGAAATGCTTTCTCGTACTAGTATTGCGCCTGTAATACCAGACTCGCTCAACTATTTTTCAAATACTTCGCATCATACATTTTCCGGAAATCCGTTGCTCGCGGAAAATATTTGAATTCCATTTCGTAGAACTCTCCGAATGCTTTGTATTTTCCCGCAGAAGGCTCTGGTAAATGAAAATGCAAAGTAGAGTGAATATATATATATATATATATATATATATATATATATATATATACACATACAAACATATATATATATAAAGAACCCTCACAGAGTATTGAAATATCAAAATATTGTGATAATAAATTCTCATGTTTGATGGAAGATTCGACTTTGCTTAGTACAACGGAGAATACAGGAAGAATGAAGAATATTTTTTTAAGTTAGTTACTGACAATTCTTCTGTATTTTTTTTTCAATATCTGCATGCAAAATTTTCGTTCCAGTTCGGAGAAATACCGCATGCGCTAAACGGCTTAAACAAGGTACTTTTAAATTATGTTTGTGTCGGTAATTTTCCTATTCCACTGAATAGCAACAGGAGATGATATAGGAAAATGTTAATTAAATGCCAGAAGAAGAACATGGAATACAGAGAGAGAACAAATGACAGAGCTAAGGTGATTTGAAGGTTACTTCGGAGGCTTCGTAAAATACCCATTTTGCCACTTCGGAGAACGATTTAATTGGAGCACGAGGTAATCCACGCACTGAAGCTCGTTTTGTGGAATTCTGCGGTAAAAATCTGATGTGGACAACCTGACTTTTTTCATATTCGGGGTATAGATATTTAAATTAGTATTAATAGCATTATGAGGCAAAATTATCATTTCGTATCGTAAAAGAATACAGTCGTTCTTACTGCCGTAAATTACGTATATTTTGAATATGTTTACAGAATTCACGGCTACATGGTGGTGGCGCTGTATACTGGAAATTAAGAAAAAGCAAAATATCTCCGAAATGGATGGTTCTACGAAAATTTGTTTCAAACAAAACTTGGAAGAAATATTATTCTGTACAACTTTAGTCCTCACGAAGATTACCAATGATGTTATTAAGTAGAAAACAGAAAAACCAGTTATTTATAAATAACTCCTAAAAAATAACTGCATTAAAAAATGGTTTCAAATGAAATTTGTAGGAAATTACATTCTCTATAACTTTTGTATAGAATTGTATATACAATAATGATGTCTTAACGGAGAAATATCCCAAAAACCGAATCAGGTTTCGAATAAACCTCGACTTCCGGTTAACCGTTATTGTCCAAAAACTAATCAGTTCTTTGTGCTCATGTTAAGGTGTTATATATGAAATTTGGTGTTAATATGACAAGTACGTTTTGAGTTAAACTGCCCACAATCACATACATCCACACAGACACACACACACACACACAGACCATTTCGAAAAGTCTAAACGTGTTCTAGGGACCTCGAAACGTGTATTTCCGTTGAAATCTCGAAGTCGATCTTTTTCATGAATACAATACTTTCCCATTACTACGTATGGAGAAAGTAAAAAATAATACTCAGGCGCTGGGTTTAATCGTCAAATTCGTAACGAAGAGCAAACGTTTCCAGCATGTGTTTTTTATTCACAAATTGCTCGCTTAATAATTATTATATACTATGATTAATCGAATCAGGCGTGACTTCGTGGAAGTAGACAAATATTACTTCATGTGAAAATAGTTACTATACTGTCGACACTCGTCTAATTAACGCACAAATACACTCATTATGTCTTTAACTTCAATCTAGGTAACTCAAGAAAATAGCATTTTACGCAACATATTAGTATTCAGGTTAAGCACGTAATGCCTTCCCATATCTAAGTAAGTCTAATTTGGTAAACCAAATATCAAGAAGATAACGACAATACGATCGCCCTTAGCAACGAAAAAACTTATCAGCGCGACAGAATTAAGTACAATGGATTTTTATCATGACATGGATTCCTTTCCTGTAAGCATACAACCGACGAGAGATAAGCACAAAAAAATTGCATGTACATATTTAAAAAAATTTCATAACCAGCTGCTTGAGCGGAACGATGATGTGGGCGCGCAAATCCTACGGGATTTGCTAAAAAAAAAAAAGAAAAATAATTTTCCGAAAAAAATACAAAAGAACCTGGGGGAATAATGCGACAGAAAGAAAGTGGGGAGAGCGAAGCATCTACTTCGAGCAATCACGGCGTCTATAAACTGCACCATTCTAAAATAAAAGAAAAAATCTGATGTGGCCAACACATGACTTTCTCCATATTTGGGGTATAGATATTTAAATTATTATGAATAACATTATGAGGCAAAATTATCATTTCGTAACGTAAAAGAATACAGTCGTCCTTATTGCGGTAAATTATGTATATTTTGAATATGTTTACAGATTCACGCTACATGGTGGTGGCGCTGTATACTGGAAATTAAGAAAAGCAAAATATCTCCGAAATGGATGGTTCTACGAAAATTTGTTTTAAACAAAACTTGGAAGAAAATTATTCTCTACAAATTTAGTCCTCACGAAGATTACCAATGATGTTTTAAGTAGAAAACAGAAAAACCAGTTATTTATAAATAACTCCTAAAAAATAACTGCATTAAAAAATGGTTTCAAATGAAATTTGTAGGAAATTACATTCTCTATAACTTTTGTAGAATTGTATATACAATAATGAAGTTTAACGAAGAAATATCGCAAAAACCGAATCGGGTTTCGAATAAACCTCGACTTCCGGTTAACCGATATGGTTCCAAAACTAATCAGTTCTTTCCTCATGTTAAAGTGTTATATATGAAATTTGGTGTTAATATGACAAGTACGTTTTGAGTTAAACTGCCCACAATCACATACATCCACACAGACACACACACAGACATCATTTCGAAAAGTCTAAACGTGTTCTAGGACCTCAAAAAGTGTATTTCCGTTGAAATCTCGAAGTCGATTTTTTTCGGAACACAATACTTTCCCATTACTACGTATGGATAAAGTAGAAAGGGTAGAGGAAAAAAATAACTAGTTACCGAACTCAAGATTTAAGAGAATTCGAACAAAAAAAAAGCATGATAAAAAAATCACGCTCGTTACAAAATGGGAAACGAAGAGGGGATGAATTCCTCCGAATACGCAATGTCCCTATTGATCCATCTCGGCGCGCCGCGGGTCGCGTGGTAGAGAGATAGAGGGAGATGAACGACTCCTTTGAAACCAATAAGCTCAAAGCCAAGGACTCCGTTCTCAATGGCCGAAAGGGAACTATCACATTGACGACACAATTGTTCGGAACAATTGAGAGTGGGAGAAGCACAAAAAGAGAGAGAGAGAGAGAGAGAGGGCGAGCAGAGGAATGGAGACAATGTTTAACAAGCCGATTACCCAACCCGAGATGTCCGATAAAACAAGAGCCTCAAATTATTCAGGAACTGATCGGATGCTACCCCTCATTACCCCTGAATGTCACGTAATTTTTACGTTTTTCCACTAAAATTTACGTTTTTATTCATTTCAGAGCTGATAACTTCATTAATATCAATCATTCAACTTATTATAAAAACAATAAATTATAATTAATATGCCCGAACGGAGGCTTAAAAATATTTATTTTTATCCTGGCAAAATTCGTGACATTCTTGGTTGCTTTAGTGCGGTTTTAATGTCATTATCCCCTGAA